>JAJMJY010000033.1:0-119937 GCA_030569115.1 Sungouiella ezoensis
ATATGATGCGGGGTTCTGTTTCAGATGTGATACACCAGATAACTATATAACTAGGGTTTTATGCCAGTCTTCTGAGATCAAGAAAAAGAAAGAAAAGGAATAAAGAATCAAGCTAATTCAACTATTCTATCAGAGACTATTGGGCTTTCCCTAAACTGAGAGATACTACACGTTTCAATATTCTCTCATCAAGCTGTAATCCTGTACAAGGAACCTAGAATCTTAACAGTTCCAATTCATCAACGACTGTAACGAGGCTTCACACTCACCCCCTAAACCATAAGGTTACCAATCTGTCCACGGCAGTCGAGTTTAGAATAGCATGACTTATGACGACAGTAATTTCGATTTGGTGCTTTACCGTTGAATCGATAGGGTCACCGAGGACATTTCCGTTCAAACAAAATACCAGGCAATACTGACTTGGCAAGCTCATTTGTCCTTAACCGTCAGTCATGAGTGATCCGCATTAACCTCCTTTGACGTCTGTGGTATTTTTTTAATGCATTCAATTGCACCTATTTCTTGGTTCTCCACATGAGGCTCAGAATCCAGTTTCCATTAAACGAGGAGTGCATACACGAATTCAACATTTCTCAGATCTTCCGCCCCTCCATTGGTTTGGTCATTTAACAATCCCTCAGAGATGGGACATTACGTCACAATTGCCACCTGCAATTTAAATCAATGGGCTCTTGATTTTGAAGGTAATCGTGATAGAATCCTTGAGAGTATTAAGGAGGCCAAGAGACAAGGGGCTAAACTCAGAGTGGGGCCAGAGTTGGAAGTTTGTGGATACGGGTGCTTGGATCATTTCTCAGAGAATGATTTATACGAACATTCGTGGCAGATGTACGCTGATATATTAACTAATGCTGATACTTCTGATATTATTTTGGATATTGGAATGCCTGTTATCCACAAATCCATCAAGTACAACTGCCGTGTGATATCCTACAACAGGAAGATCTTGTTCATAAGACCTAAGTTGTATTTAGCTAATGATGGAAACTACAGGGAAATGCGTTACTTCACCCCTTGGAACAGACCAAAATATCATGAAGTGTTCCCTCTTCCAAAGAGAATTCAACGAGTGACGGGACAGAGCTCTGTGATCATTGGGGATTGTGTTTTGCAGACCTTGGAAACCAAACTTGGTGCCGAGACATGTGAGGAATTGTTTACACCACAATCACCTCACATCTCAATGGCCTTGGATGGAGTTGAAATTATCTCAAATTCGTCTGGCTCCCATCACGAACTCAGAAAATTGGATACCAGATTAGAATTGATCACTGAGGCTACAAAGAAGTGTGGGGGAGTGTATCTTTATGCTAATCAGAAAGGTTGCGATGGAGACCGATTGTACTACGATGGTTGTGCTTGTATTATTGTTAACGGCAAGATGGTAGCTCAAGGATCTCAATTCTCTCTTTCCGACGTTGAGGTTGTTGTCGCAACGATTGACTTGGATGATGTTCGTGCCTACCGTAATCAAAAGTCTGCTGCACTTCAGTCTGTTAATCAGACGACTCCTTACCATACGATAACGTCTGAAATTGAATTGTCACCATCGTCCTATGATCTTGATCCGAACATCAGGCCAACCAAGCCATTAGCGAAGATTCGTTATCACTTGCCCGAAGAGGAGATTGCATTAGGACCCGCATGTTGGTTGTGGGATTATTTGCGTCGCTCCAAGACTGGAGGTTTTTTTTTGCCGTTGAGTGGAGGTATTGACTCATGTGCGACTGCAGTCATAGTTCACTCTATGTGTAGACTCGTGATTAAGGCAATTGCTGATGGAAATCAGCAAGTATTATCGGATGTGCGTTCCTTGGCTAAGCAATCTGATTTTACTCCCAAATCGCCCCAAGAAGTTGCCAATAAACTCTTCTATACATCATTCATGGGCACTGTTAATTCTTCTAAAGAGACTCGTGCTCGAGCCAAGGACCTCTCCTCGAAGATAGGCTCTTATCATATTGATTTGAATATGGACACTTTAGTTGATTCAGTGATCTCTGTGTTTGAGTTTGCTACAGGCAAGAAGCCAATTTTCAGAATTTTTGGAGGTTCGCAAACTGAGAATCTTGCTTTGCAAAACATTCAAGCCCGTTTAAGAATGGTTTTGAGTTATCTATTTGCTCAATTATTACCTTGGACTCGGCATAGGGAGGGTGGATTACTTGTATTAGGAAGCGCAAATGTCGACGAGTGTTTGAGAGGGTACCTTACGAAGTATGATTGTTCAAGTGCGGATATAAACCCGATTGGAGGAATTTCGAAGACAGACCTCAAAGCATTCATTAAATGGGCGGAAATCCAGTTTGATTTGCCAATATTAAACGAGTTCTTGAATGCTACTCCAACAGCAGAACTAGAGCCAATTACGGAAAACTACGTTCAATCAGACGAAGTTGATATGGGCATGACCTATGAAGAGTTGTCTAGCTTTGGAAGGTTGAGAAAGGTGGACAAATGTGGTCCTGAGGCGATGTTTGTTAAGCTTTACCATGAATGGTCACAGCCTCCCTATAACTACAGTGCTGAACTCATTGCTGAGAAGGTCAAACGGTTTTGGTTTTTCTACGCAATAAACAGGCATAAGATGACTACGATGACCCCGGCCTACCATGCGGAGCAATATTCTCCAGACGATAACAGGTTTGATTTGAGACCTTTTTTGATCAATCCGCGTTTCCCGGTCGCCAGCAAGAACATAGATGAATATGTCCAAAAGATCAATGAGCGCAATATAAGCCTCGAATCTACTAGCTTGGGAATCGATTAACTAGATTTAGGAATTGTTCAATTAGATGTCAATGATTAATGTTTCCACCCCACCTGGAATGGATCAGACCACTCGTGCTTGGGTCCGTAGTGGCAATATTTCTACGAACAAATTCCATTATGCTAATTGAAAGTTGCATGGGGATATCTTCCTGAAGGAAATGGCCAGCATGTGTTGTGTTGTTAAACACAATTAGTTGATACTTACCTTGCATCTGGCCAATTATCAACTCTCTGTCCAAAGTTTCGCTTCCGGAAAGCACGAGTAGTTTCGATATTGCGTGCTTTGAATCGGATCCACATTTGATGAAATTATTGGACAAGTTCAAGAACCAAGAGTCCCAAAAGCCAGTCAAGTGGCCCAAATCGGACTTCCAAACAAGATTTCCAGTATCATCGTATTTGAGCAAATCAGAGACACTGATTCTTGCTGAAGTTTCATTTCGCAACAACTGGGTCTTGAGATGCCACTGGACGGCCTCCGAAAATGTCCGAAATGATTTGGGCCTTCGATTGATGAATCGAGTGATGGACAACAATGCTCGGAGAGCGGTTTCTTCGACAATGTCTATCATTGCTAATCCCTGAATTCTTAAGTGAGAATGGTCGAAATTCATTATGTAGTTCGTGAGAATGGCCCCGCCCAAAGAATGGCCAATCAAGAATATCGGAGCTTCAATGTTGTGTCGAGTACAAAATTGTTGAATAACAAAGGAGAAATCATTTGAGAATGACTGCAAACTGAAATCGACTTGTGTCTTGGAGGAATCTCCATGACCGCGTGCATCAAAAACAAAGATTCCAGGAACACTCCCCTCCTTATTAGCCTTCAAAACATGCGCTAACCAACAAAAAGTCATTGCTGATGAGCCTGCCCCATGATGAAATATTAAAACAGGTGCTTCGTTTGATGTCGGTGGTGAGTAATACGTTTGAAGTTCTAATCCATTGTGATCCGTATAAACCTCCTGGATCGGGAAAGTTTCGCGTTTTGTCTCACTGTAAAACTTTACAACCAGTGCATCATCCACGTCTTTAGAAGGAGCTCCGGTTTGTGTAGGTCGAATAACGGACTGAGGATCCTCAGAGAGCAGTTCTAGACCAAATGATTCATTTCGTTGTTTCTGGACAAACTTCTTATGGAGATTACTCATACGAAATCAGGTTGATTTTATAAGATGTTGTTTTAGGAGATACTGTCAGATGATTGAGATACTCAGGCTTCAATTGGAACAGCACAGAGAGTCCCAGATTCCATGAAATAAGGTCACTTCCATTTGAGAACTCTTCCAGTACGCAGGACTATAATGTTTAAGGGTGTTTTATCATAGTTTCTCCTAAAAGAAGAGCAAACGATGTTCGATGCTTGTTACTTTTGACACGGTCTATTATTCGTGGTCCCTTAATTAATGCACTAAATGATTGCTTGGATGCTGGCATTACTTCACACTGATCAGCAGACGATTCCGTGGGCGTGTTTGATGAATAATGCTGCATATAAGATCACCTATTGCGAAGCACAGCAAGAGTGTATGTTAATCATATTTGTCCTCTTATAGAAGTAAACAATGATTCTTCTCTGATTTGTTCGATTAATATCTATTTCATCTCCAGGGCAGGAGAACTCCTCTTTAGTGGTCGTTTTCTCTACTCGTCTGGCTAATTCCGCCTTCGTCATTCAGGACACCACATTCCGCTCGCATATAGAATACATACTTGAATGAACTCCGCTGAAACATCTATGCACCATCACGTGAACGAAACCATTACTCAAACTTACTGAGCCTGAAAACACAGGTGATGGATCTATCAAATGAGTTTCGTTTTATGGCAATTGCAGCATTTGTTGCTTTCAGAGCACTCAAGAATGGTGAGACGCCGGTAGCATGTATCTTTGTTCATGAACCAACTCTGAGAGTATTAAGTTTTGGGTGCAATGACACCAACAGATCTCTTAATGGAACAAAACATGCAGAATTCGTTGCTATTGACAAAATCCTCCAAGATCACGACTTATTGGCGAAGCTGCAAGAGGAGATTCGTGATTTTTTCAGGGGCCTAACCCTCTTCGTTACTGTGGAGCCTTGCGTCATGTGTGCACTGGCTATAAAACAGTTGGGCATTGGAAAGGTTTTCTTCGGTGCTGCGAACGATAGGTTTGGCGGAAATGGAACGGTAATTAAAATTCAAGATGATGAGACTTACAAAAGTTATGGTGGAATAATGAGAGTCGAAGCCGTCCAATTACTTCGGAACTTCTACATCCAAGAGAACAATAGTGCACCAGTCCCAAAGATAAAGAAAAACAAAGAAATTGGTGGAAAGGAATTTCCACCGAATCTAGACTTTGGTAGATATCTCACTAAGGAACAGTTTGTTGAGACTTTTGGTGAGGTTCGACTGGAAAAGTTTTATGATGAGCGAAGCCCAAACCTTGAGATCACTCCAATAGCATTCAAAGGTTACGAGTTTCTGCACTTACTTGCCAAGAGTGACTTGTTGAAGATACCTCATCTCTTTGAGTTGTATCCTTTGAATGACATGGATATTGATAGGGATATTCTGGACTTGGACTCCTTATTACCTAGAATTGGGAACAACGGCCGCGTGTTTTGGGGAAGCCCCTGACCGAGGAGAGAATGCAGTTGAAAGTGCTGATTGTTTCGCTTGATGCGTCGCGAAGGTTGAATTATACAGATCATTTGTTCGTGGTGTCGAATGTCCGACTAATGGTTACATGCTCACATTGCGGGAATTGAGAACTAGACTTGCAATCCCCTGAATCAAAGGTGAATATTTGGGTACCAGAAATGCCCGGCAATTTAGAGGGAACTCGATGCAGTAGGGTTAGTCTTTGGGAAGTGGTGTATGAGTACCTCCGACCATTCTTGTAGGAAGCTAATACTTTCTACTATAGCTTTCCATTAACGAAAGTTGACTGGACTCACTTCCTATTTCACATTTTCTTCCCCAAAAGTATTCAAATAAATCCTCAGACGTGGTGAAGGTGATGGCCAGTGTAATTGTTTATCTACCATTCTGATGTCTGAAATGCTTCAGAATTCCCAGTGATCACTCTCTTTGCTAATAATTCAGACGACAAACTCTACACTCTTCCACGGAGTCGAGGACTTGGATTTGTAGATGCTGACTTCAGTCGCAAGATCACCAGCAGAAAACTGTCCTATCACGCCATTCCGGACTTCTTTTAACTACGAAGTCTCTTTTCGCTTGGAATGTTTAGCGTGCAGCAGAAGATATCCACCATTTTTTCGATTGTTTCGATTACTTTATCTTCTATCCCATAAATCGTCCAGTATGTTGGCTGTCTCTGAGAGCAATTCTGCGAGCAAATTGCAGAACTCAAAGCATGGTATATACCACTACCGTCATCTAAATCAGGTGGTATCTGCTCTTGTTCTCGGCTTGTCAACTGTTCACTGTTTGCCTGCGTCCTGCCCTCAACGGGTTGGGAAATGTTTGGCTCCAGGGGTTTCCGTTTGCGTCTCGTAGCGTACAGTCCCACAAGAAGGATCCAACGTGATCCAGAATATACTTCTCCAATTTTCTTTTCTTAGGTTACTGAGTTTTAGAGGGTCTTAACATCTTGAATGGACCATGCCCTTTGCCGGTCCGATAATGGCCTTTTTGCGACTCACCAACCTTTGCATCGAGTTTGGTTTCTCTCTTAGGTTAATGGCAACACGCGTATCCGCCATTGGAGGCACTTCTGACGCTCGAGATTCACAAGATACCGACTTCTACCGGCTTATTCTGGTTTATGCAACCATGGAGTGCTCGTGCGGGTTGTCAAAGTGGGCTTGGTTAAGGACCTGTAGTATTAGATATTATTTAAGATAGAGTATGCTCATGCTAGTGTTCTAGAAAGATTTCCGATTTGCCGTTTTTAAGAGGAACTCCTCCTGAGTGAAGGTAGGAAGAGTTTAGTTGGAATATTTCGAGGAGTAGATTTGAAGCCATGTTCGCAGTTTTCTTACAAAATGATTATCAAGAGTTGATTAAACAAAGGGTAATAGATAAGCAGTGTTGTCTAAGAAAATCCGGTATCAGGTTGACTCTCTCCGAAGTAGTATTTTCATTTCAATAGGTGGTGAAAGAATTGACCGCATGGCGACAGACAAGGCTGATCTCATTCGAAGGTACGCCAATAGTGTATGTCTCAAACAAAAGATAGTCCTTCTGCAGTGTTCGGGAAATGATTTGAGAGGATGTTATTAGACGAATAAAAACACCTAATGTCGTAGCCACTTTACTAGATGTTGAATCTCTTGCAGGTAGAAAACAACATATGTGCTTAGACCAATTACACTGTTTAAAAATGTTCGTTTTCTTCCTTTGCCTTATCGAGTCCAGATCAGATGATCCACCGATCCTTATGAACTCCCTTTGGTCACCTCCTGACAATCGATGCACTCGATCATACTTTACACTCGTCGCCTATAGCCTCAACATTACATGTCTCCTTTCAGATATTTTTTAAAAGCTTCTAAAACTATTTTAAGAGCTTAAATTCCAAAGATATGACTGCTGTTTGGGATTATTTTATTCATTCCATTAGAAGTTCATGTATAGAGTTCCCATTATCCACCACTTTTGTTATTATAAAACTTATGTTTGCATATCGCTAATATAATTCATGCTCCTGGGATTAGGATACAAAATGCGTAGTTGATTCTATTAAACAATGGTGCAATGAGCGGTGATGTTGCAGTCGCATGATCCGAAACTGACTAGTTGCACAGGAGACTTGTCTATTTCAAAGAGGTGAGTTCCAGACAAGTTCGTTAAAGTGGGGATCATAAGTTCGTGTTAGCTTGCTATCAACAGCACAAACGAAACTCAGCTCAAAGTTACGGTAGAAACTTGCTTTTGAATGAAGTAATCCGTAAATTATCACTCTTCAAATGTAATGGTTGGTTTGAAAATTCTATTCAAAGCAGTCAAACCCAAGATTTGATCAACTTTGAACCATTTGCTAGGGTCTAATGATAGAATACTAGAGGACAAAGTCAATACTCTTGATTACCAAAATAGTACCAGTTTATTGATTCACTGCACAAAGGTCCTTTGGACGGCAGATGCCTGCGGAAATACAATCATGACCTAGACCACAACAAGAGTCCCGAACGAAGATTGGCGTGATCAAATCAACTACTCCGGAAAATAGAATCTGAAATGTAATTACATGTTATATATAACCGTCAGAATATAATATGTTGAAAGAGACTCCATTCTATCTTCCTCCAGCATTTAATAGCATTCAAATACATACTTGATTGAAAAGTCGACATGTTATTTTATGGTTCATTTCTAAACGTTACCAAACTTACTTTAAAGGTTACCAAACTTACTTTAAAGGTTACCAAACTTTGAAGCGCAAATTTTGTCAGTTAAACCCTCCATTAGGCAGGTCGGAGAAAGAAGCTTACTATGCAATATCCCCCTGCATAATACTTTATCTCGAGCGGCTCTTCTTATCTCAAGGTTCGATTCTGTTTTATTCGACGTACAGTTTTTTCTTTCTCACAAGATTGGCAATGAGTGAAAATCGAACGCATCAATTTACTTATTCAAATGTCCAAAGACGGGCGTCTACTGTATATGGGTCAGTTGGAAAGCAAGGGTTGTTCATTCCCAGCGATTTCCTCCAGTCGGATAAGAGGCAAGAATTAGAACAAGGCTTCGCAACTAATGGCGAAAGGCAGCCCTTGTTGTCAGTTTCTCCGAAATTTAATCGCAGGAATTCAAGCGTTGCCCAAGAACTCATTCTACAAGAAAGAGAGATATTAAAGACTCATCACATTCCCGTTGACGAGTCTGATGACGACGCAGTTGCAAATACCTTTGAGGCAGCTGTAGCAACAAAGAAGATTCAGTCAACAACAGTAGGTGCGGAATTGCGCTCCTTAGTGGTATCAGCTATTCCTTTAGTGATGACATTCCTCTTGCAAAACTCCTTGTCCACAGTCTCAGTTTTTTCGGTTGGTCACTTAGGTGCAAAGGAGTTGGCAGCAGTTTCAATGGGATCTATGACTGCCAATATATCGGGGTATGCCAATATTCAAGGCATTGCCACCGCATTAGACACATTATGTCCGCAGGCATTTGGAGCTAAAAGATATGGAATGGTAGGAGATTATATGCAAAAGTGCATTGCTTTGATCTTTGTCATTATGACCCCAGTATTGATTGTTTGGGTTTTTTTCGGATATGGATTAACAAGTCTTATGTTACCAGACAAGGAAACTGCCAGGCTCGCTGCGGACTATTTATTCTATATCAGTCCGGGTATTCCTGCTTACATTTTGTTCGAATGTGGAAAGCGTTTTTTGCAAGCTCAAGGAGTGTACCATATTTCCACTTATGTTTTACTCTTTGCTGCTCCTTCCAATCTTGTCATGAATTTGGTTTTTGTCAAGTATCTCGGGTACATTGGTGCTCCAATTGCAGTTGCAATTAACTATTGGTTGATGTTCGCTGGATTATTAGTTTCAACGGCGTTTTACATAGGCGCAGACAGTACTCCTTCAGGCATACATCCTTTGGTTTGCTGGGAAGGTCTTAATGTTCGCAAGGCATTCGCAGATTGGAGAAAGTTGGTAAGCTTGGCGATTCCAGGATTGATAATGCTCGAGGCTGAGTTCTTGGCATTTGAAATCTTAACTTTGATGGCCTCATACTTAGGTACAATCGCACTAGCTGCACAATCTGTTGGCTCGACTGTGGCATCTTTGACATATCAGGTTCCATTTGCAATTGGAATCGCTGCGTCCACTAGAATTGCTAATTATTTAGGTGCGGGATTGATAGAACCCGCAAAGAAGGCTACTCAAGTTGCTTTGAGTACTGGAATGTGCGTTTCTCTGTTCAACTTTCTTGCGTTGTTCTTGTTCCGTTCACAGATCGCAAACTTATTCACCAATGATGAACGGGTGATCGTATTAATTAATAACGTGATGTGGTTGGTGGCTCTTATGCAAATTTCAGATGCAATGAACGCCAATTCAGCAGGATGTTTGAGAGGACAAGGACAAACAAAGATCGGTGGAATTGTGAATCTTCTTTCCTATTACGTTGTTGGACTACCCTTGTCGATGTATTTGAGTTTCTACTCCCCTTGGAAAGGATCCTTGCATGGCTTATGGATTGGAGCAACTGTTGCTTTGACTATAATTGGAATTGTGCAAACCTATTTTGCTCTATTTGCCGACTATGATAAGTTGTGTGAAGACGCAAGATCTCGCACTCAGGAGCCACGCTTGCACTGATTGGTAATCATTCAACATTCTCTATTACTTCATATCTCTGAAGCATAACTAGAGAATTCCTCAAAATGCCATTGCAGCATTATTTCCATGATCTTTCTTTTCTATAATGAATAGCAAAGTAAAACTATGTATGGTGCTGCTATTCATCATGCAATAGATACTGAGAATAGTCTAGAGAAAAGCATTTACAAAACCAAGCCACTTTGGGCACTAGCGTAGAGCAAAGGGTCCATCGGCCGCTCGAGGGCCGGATGCCAACATGTAACAACTTCGTGACATGACTAAGGGAGTTGCCAAACAAAAAGGATAAAAAGGAACATTAGAAAGCATTGATTGAAGGTGAAATCTATCATATAGTGCTGGTGAACAGAAAAGATTCAATTAGCAGAACCTAAAATAAATGACCAATAACGAACCTGATTCAAAATTGACAGTTTCTATTTGTGACGATTCATCAGAAAAGTGACAAGCATCGAGCATGATCAAAACGCATCCTCCATAGCTGCTTCCCTGAACTTTGGATCCTCGATTCTTGGTTGACCAGCCAAAAGTTCTCTTCTGATTTCTGAACCAATTGCATGGTGGAATCTTTGTCTAACAGTTTCCAATAAGAAATCACGTTGATCGTCCGTGATGTCATTCTTGTATCTCTGGGCGAATGCCAAAAATGCCTTATGCCAAACGACCGGTAAGGATGGCATATTGTCGTTGAAGGGCTCCCCATTTTGCTCTTGAACTGCTTTTCTGAAACGCATAAAATAAAAGACCACCTCATCCAACGTTTGGTATGGAAGAGCATATTTCTTTTCAATCAATACCCGAATGAAAACCATTGTAGCTGGACGAAAATCTCTCGAAACCAACTGAGACAAGGCAACGGAAGAATGCAACACGGGAACAGAAACTTTCGAAAGCACAGATGCCGTGATGGTCGCCTCTCTAACCGTGCAGTGATCATCAACCAACGGAAGAAGAAAACCTTTGAAGAATGCGCCAGGTTTGTACATTGCCTTCTTGAGCGCTCTGTAGATGTGATAGTCCAAGGAATGATTCTCGCTGTCTTCGATTGAAATTCTGAACTTTTCTAGCAATACCTTCTCGATGAATTTCTGTGCTTCGTGAGCTTGCAAGTTGGAAACAAAAAGCTTTGTCGCTTCGTAAGTGGCATGAGGAGTCCAACTTTCGGGGTTTGTGACATACAACACTTGTTCCCAGTTCTTCAATGTCGGCAAGATCTTAAACAATTTAGGAAGCTTGCCGTGTTTGTAGGTCGACAATATTTGACCAATTTTCTCATACGCTGCAATAACCTTAGGTGGTAAACATACAGCATCCATGTTGTTAGAGTCAGATATCTTCTGCTCCTTGAGAAGCTCCTTCTCCTGAATTTTTGCAAGAATTCTATCTGCCAAGTTAATGGAATTTCCAATACTTTCTCCCTTGAAGTAGTTTTCAAACAAAACTTGATCTTTCTCGTCAATTTCAATCTCCTCTTCTTCGAAATATCCCTCATCTTCAAAATCAGAATATTCCTCATCACTCCCTTCCATCGGTTCTTCATTCTCCATAACTTGGTCTCTGAGTGTCAGAGCGAAGGATCTGCCATCTTTAGGGGCAACAAGCTCACTTTCTAATTCTTCTTGCTGCTCTTTAGCAAGCTGCAAAATCTTACGGGATGTAGAGGCATCAAGAAAACCTTCGGGAGCCTCACTTTCAATCTTCCGATCCTTGGCTAGCTTTCTTGACGTTCTCAATATTCCATCTGAGGTTGTGATATCATTAAGCAAAGGATTATGACGAGGCTTTGCTTTCGTCTCAGAAACTGCGATTTTACCCATTGTTGACAGATAATTCCTGGCGCTATGAAAAGTCCATTCTCATCGCAGGAATCCTAAATGATGAATATTATATGCACACTATACAGGTGAGTATTCGATCTTAAGAAACAAAGTTGAATACAACAATTGTTCCCCACAAGAATCGCTGAGTGGGAAATACCTGTAGCCTTGATTCACATCAAACAAATTCACTACTAGGATCCCTATCTCCTTGGAATCTTCGATCGCCCTTGAAGACAGAGATGAATGGACGGTAAAGCGAAGAAAGACCAAGTTACTGTCGCATTCAAATGTCCCCCAAAATCTTTGATTCCACACTGGATTAAAGCCGTTTTCTGCAACTAATCGAGTGGCACCCACAGTAGATGCCTTTTCCCATTGCACACTTGATGTTCCAATCAATTCAACAATCACAAATGGGTTTGTTGCCGAAGAATTGAACGGCTTTGGCAACTGCTGAGCACTTACGATCTCCACATAAAAATTCTGCTTCACTCGCTGCTTGACAAAAACCTTTCGCATAGTCGACTTCATCAACGGGCGACGAAGTGCTAGCGGTTTTAGAATGTATCCCAGTCCTTGAGACTTCTCGAAGAGAGCTTCATTTAGCTGTTGTCCTAGATCATACGTTTGCCAGTTTGTAGCCACCATCTGACAGCCATGTGCCCAATAGTTTATAGGAACGAAGTTCGAAGATTTCAATCGATACTTGGACGGATAGATTCTCATGAGGAATTTTCGATTATGCTTGTCAACAGCCGACACTTTCAGCTCATCTTTAAGCATTGAGTTGACAGCTTTCTCGCTCAAAGAAAAACAATGATTGAACATCTTTGACTCGGGAAGTGAGAAATTTCTGAATTTGACACCTTGCATGTATACTCCCAACTCACTCAAGGCATCAATAACCTTATTTGCCTTTCTTCTTCTGAGTTTAAGTGAATTCTTTCTCTGTGTACTTACAGAATCATTACTTTCGCTGAATGAAGTTCCAGTCGTTGAGCTGCTCACAAATTTGCCATTTTCATCAATTCCAAGATTTTCCATCGGGCTCGTTTTCTTCACCTTTACAAGTATCCTGTTTCTTAGGGCGTCTGGACTAGGAAGACTTGCTCCAAAATCGATCGTCTTTTCAACTAGCATTTCACCAAACGTCTCCTTTAATGAAGAGATGACCTTCACTTGAAAATGTGCGGAACAATGTATTTCAAGACTGAGGATGACTGGAAATGGTGACGCAGCAAACGCATACTTTTTTATGGTCCGTAAAGCATTAGATAAACAAATTCCGTTGGTAAAAGTTCTGCCATGATTTACAAGTGGGTCACCATCAGTATCATTTGGATTATCCCAAATGTCAATCTCGATGCATCTACAACCTCGTCGCAATGCCTTGATATATCCTTCGATCGACGAATCGCCTGCAACCTGTCTTCCAATCAAATATGTGTTATGGGATGACAAAATGTAATACTCATTGAGTGAGTGTCGGTAATAGTTAGGAGACTGAAAATCAGCCTTTAGATGAAATGAATATTTTGAATGCAAAAAGTTATTCCAAATTTCTTCAGTCCACCCATTAAGTCCGTCAATGGAAAATTTATTGAAGATCCTCTTCAAGTAGTCAATGTCATTTGGCTCTTTTTGAATTTGCACCATGAATGTTTCAAAATCTTCATAGGACATGAAATCTTTGCCATTCACAACAGTTTTCCATATCTTGGTCAACTCAGGACGTTCCTTCAACATCTTCACAAAACTTTTGAATTGGTCGAAGTTTATTCCTTCCTTTTCTACCGTGAGGACATTCAGAAAGAGCTTCTCAAGATGATCAGGATTCAAATTGATGTTCAACCGTTTGCAAAATTTGAGTACATCCGCAAATGTTAGCATTTCCTTGACGCTTTTGTCAGCCGATTCAGCTTTTCCAAAAACAACATTCCGTGAATTTTCATCCAAGTCCTTCAAATTCACCAAAAAATTTTTCGAAATCTCATCTTTAAGCCTCTTGAAGTTCTCAATTATGAAGAGTAATTTCCTCAAATCATGACTAGTATCAGTAATCAAGTTAAGGGTCTTGAGTTTGCATTTTGAATGGTTGTAGTAGACAACTGTTAACCAACGCTTCTCGAATTCTTTGGAAATGCCATACTCCTCTCGATAGTGATTAGCATTCTCTCTAGCACAAAAGCTTTTGATATCATCAACGAAAAATTCATAAAGCTTGCTTTTAGAAACCTGGTTGAACATAATCTTGAAAGTGGCCGGATCTACCTTCAACTGAATCCTCTTCTTCGACTTGTGTGATATCTTTAGGAGGAGCATCCCATGCTTGAGAAATACTGATGGAACTTCAAAAGAATCCACATCCTCCATGGATTCAATTAGGTCATCAGTTTCTTCCAAGTGACTTGAAATCAAATTCGTGCTAATCGGAAGTGAATGCGATGACTTTATGTAGCTGTGACGGTAATTTCGTATGGCCTCAGGGGTTTGAACAAGTTGGGACCGTCCAGATTGTGAAGATAAAAGGGGTTCTGAATAAGCTCTTGTAGATAATGGGGATATAGGACATAAATCGGACGGACTTTGCGGTCTATTTTCAGATAATGAGTTCGAGTACTGTCTGCCCAGATTGGGGATAGGAAAGTTGCCAGGCATTCAAGTAATCTGAAATTATGACTTCTCCTTTTGCGATATGTGCTACGCAGTGCGATCATGCAGATTCCTATATTTGGTACTGAATGTGCACCTAGAGCTCTAAGTCAATATCTAATCTAACATCCATCTTCCCGTGCTCCTGCAAATACTTCTTGACGGTGTTAACTTCATATTCGCCTCTGTGAAACATTCCAGCTCCAAGAGCAGCATCAATTCCGCAATCCAACTTGAAGACTTCCTCAAAATGTTCAGGGACACCAGCCCCAGAACTTGCAATCACAGGAATAGAAACATTCTCCTTGACCTGTCTTAACAACTCCAAGTTAAATCCCCTGTTTGAACCATCGTTGTCAATAGAGTTCAATAGGATTTCTCCTGCACCCAAATCTTCACAAGCAAGACAAAGCTCAAGAGCACCAAGTTCGTGGGTCTTTCTACCGCCTTGAGAAGTAACCTGATAATAACAGAACTGTTCCCCATTGGGACCAAAGTTGTCTGGATTGTCAATCTTGATCGTTTTCATGGCCGTATCCGAAGGTGACTTCACGTACGCTCTCTTTGGGTCAACCGAAATGACCACTGCCTGATTTCCAAAGCATGCTGAAATTGTTTCAATTGCAGAAGTACCACTTTTCTCCTTGCCATTTCTATAGTAGTCTTCTGCTATGATAACGGCCTCCGATCCTATGCTCACCTTGTCTGCTCCAGAGCGAAAGTATAGGTCAGCCACCTTCACGGCCGGATATGCCTCATTCGAAACTGGATCAATCAAATCCTTGATGCCCCCTCCAACGGTCAAAGGAACAAATATTGTTTCTGCAGACCTTCTCAAAACTTCAAGCATTGGCAAATCCTTGATTGGCGAGTTTCGGAAAGAAGTTATATTTAAAAATGTGACTTCATCAGCTCCTTGCTGATAATATTTGGTTGCAAGCTCCACTGGCTTCCCTAAATTCCTAACCTCACCTTCTGATCCCTCACTTGATTCCCTGACATTATATTGATCGCCTTTAGTGACAACTAGATCACCATCGTCATTTGTGCGGACGTCCAAACAAGCAATAATTCTTTTAGACAATCCACTAATATCAATCTCCACTTCTTCTGGAATTGGTTGCGCTCTGCCCAAATTGCTGGTGGAATATTTGTCACCATTCAAAAATGCTTTGATCACTCTCAATCCCGCAATTCCAGATTTTTCTGGATGGAACTGAGTGGCAAATAAACCTCTGTAAGCGACAGCTGCTAAGAAAGTTTCAGATCCATATTGTGCGAAAGCGAAGTCCCAACCATTCTCTTCTGCAGCATGAATAGTTTCATAAGAACTCTCAGTTCTCAAAATAGAAGCGTATGAATGCACAAAATAGTACTTACTCGATGTGTTGATGTTGAAAAGCGACTCTTGAGGTGTTAAAACTTCATTTCCGTGTTGAATCTCTGTTACTCTATTCCAACCAATGTGAGGAACAGATTTTCTCTGCCCTCTCGTATGGAATAATTCATCGTCCCTGTTAAATTTGAACAAGTCTAAGTTGAGACAACCAATTGCATCTATGCCTGGGCTCTCCTCGGATGAGTTAAAGAAAGCCTGGAGACCAACACAGATTCCCATTATATCCCTTCCACTTTCGATGTACTTCTTGATAGGATCAATGAGATTCCGAGCCTTCAACTCTTTTACAAAGTGGCCGTAGTTACCCACACCTGGAAAAACCAACTTGGTGATTTGTGAATCAAACTTTTCAAACTCTGCAGAGTTGTGAATAAAAACTATCTCATTCTTGCCAATAAACTTGATAGCATTGGAGAGTGATTGCAAATTTCCGCTTTCAACATCGATTACGTAAACGGTGTTCATCTTCAAAACCCTTAAAGACGAGACACTTCGATGGCACCAATTTTTTACTCTCACTGAGTCACATCATTACATGCAAACGCTGCAGGACTACTTCGCATGTCCCACCTACAGCACCCAATAGCACCTTAAGCTTTATTGACCAATAATAGGATACACAATATAAAGTAGCATCTGTTCAAGACTTCTCAGCACGAATATAAAAGTAGTAATGCAAGCATTCATTTTCCTTAACGTCCGTATTTGCCTCATCAGCAAAGCGAGTACAGAAATAATCCACTTCCCCATGAATTTCGTAGGCTGACATTACCGAATGTTTGATTAGGAAATTGCTCATATCATTCTTGGAGCTTAGTAAAACAGAAGTGAACTTCACGTTCTTTGCTCCAAAAATACGAGCAAGCTCTTCAAGGAGCGATTCCATTAGATTTGGTTTAAATTCAAATGCTTGTGCAACTTCAAGGTCCATGAATTTTGTCAGATCTTGTAATTTCAAATAGCGTAGTTTCGCAAGATCTCGAATATGCATATCATCAGACTTGAACAATGGAAGCTCCAACACTCCTCCCTTTTTCAAAAGTCGATAAAATTCAGTTAAAATCACCTTGAAATTAGTTGGACTTAGCTGTAGTGAAATGTCTCGACTGTGGATGACATGAAATGTCTCTGATTCAAGCGACAAAAGCGAGTTTGTAAAATACTCAAAATTTGGAGGTTTGAATTGAAAGTCGTGGCACCCCTTGTCCAAGGCTTGTCCAACCCACTTTTCGCTTGAACTCCTTTGGAGATCAACGAGGTCTTTCCCACTCCACCTGGAAAACAGCTCAAAATCTTTGATCTTTAGACGACTGAAAAAATCATCATATAGGCACTTGTCAGAATCCTTGAAATTTTTCCTGCTATCCATGGTTGCTGCGAGTTGCTCTCTATACGAATCGAAACTCGAGATTATTGCGGGATCTTCTCCGTATATATTGGCCTCGAAAACCCGCACGAACGGCATCGATATTGCCATGTACCATGAATATTGGGCACTGAAGTACGTGTTGAAATGCAATACTTTCAAAGATTCCATTCTCTCCAACTTCATATTCAAGTCAAACAATGAAAATAGATGGCTCACAATTCTATTCTCAATAATAAAATTGTGATTCAACTTCACAAGAATATGTATCGCATACTTCTCTAGGAGAATAAACTCGTTTGAAACTCTGCTAGTTGTTTCCAAGAGAATTTCGACATCAGATATAGAAGTTGGCATGTCATCAGCATATCCTGCTTTCCTTAATGAGTATAAAGCGCTGCCCATTTCAGAGAAGAAGGATCGAAACTGATAATGCTTTGCCAGAATCTCATCCAAATTCTCAGGAGCAACAGGCAAAACATTGGGAAGATTTAGGAGGAATTGAACATAATTATTGAAGTTGAGCTGTAGAAGTTCCTCGCATGATATGATGCACGTTTGATTTGGGTCCTCCTTCGATTGCAATCGGATGAGCCAGCGAAGGAAAGTTCGACATCTTAATATTTCATATGAAATGAGTCCTTCATAATATCGTATATCACCCTTAGCCTTAACGCAAGTGATTTTCTCCCTTTCCTGTTTGCTGATAACATGTCTGCTGATGAATTTCATTAGAGAATGTTCTCGAACGGCCGCATAATTCAATGAATCACTGAGATGATGCTCCGAAAGAATTTGCAAGAAGGTATTGTACCGTGTCGACATATAGCTTGGATTGTAAAAGTTTTTTCTAAGCAGCGATTCCTTGTTCAATACTGACAAATCAGTGATTGTCCGAAACTTCGGGATCTGAAGCCTTGAGGAATCCTGACTATTACCCAGGTGGCTGAACAATTCAGGACGAACAGCAACAGCACCTGGAGGTGGCTGCGAAGAAAAGCTAGCAGTTGGAACTTGTGAGTATGAGGCTTTGCGACCCAGGTTGAATGACTTCCGACGATCCAGTCGAAGATCAAAAGAATTTGGCAATAGGCCCGCGCGCCTGTCATGATCTCTTTCTCTCAGTGCTGATGATGAAATTGTAATTGACCCCTGGCTAAGCTCCTTGTCGTCTGCTAAAGTCGAAATGTGTGATTCTGAAAGCTTGCTGACACACTTAGGACAGCCTTGTGCCGCAGTAACACCTGCCTGGGATGGTTCATTGAAACTGAGGTTTTTTGGTGTCTCCAGAGAAGACCTTTTTGACACCCCATACAAGGTTCCGGATTTCAATGGCGCGGTCTCACCAGGGGTCCTGCTGGAACCAGAGTTCGGTTTCTCTGCTGGTATCTTCTTCACCATCTTTTGTTGGGTCTGATACAGTCCTGCTGGGACAATGTAAAAATTCATCTCCACAACGCAAAACCCTGAAAGAGTTTTCTCAGTTGCTTGATGTATGCTAGATTGCACCCTATGCATTAATACAATATGTTCTCATACACGACCTAATTGGTGCGAAGCTCTCACGCTCAGACAGGCAGTGGATTTTGAAATACGATCTGAAGAAAGTTAGACTAGGTTTACTTACAGATATTCACGACAAATAATGGATCACGCAAAATTATGTGCGCGTATATACAATAATATCAGAGACATGCTCGCAGGACTGTTTTTTAAGTTTTCTTACTTTTGAAAGATCCTGACTTACCAACGGCAGTATTCCTGGTTCTCTTAGCCGCACGAGGACCACCCCTTCCGGCATTGCTGAAGGGATCGAAAGAGCGTTTCTTATCCTTCTGATTAACAGTCAATGAACCTAAAACTTTGGTATTTTCAGGTGCCCCGTAGTCGAAAACTGGTTCGCTCGAGGTTTCCATAACTCTCCTTTGAATGTTCCGGTTCCTCTTTGACAAAGTAAATATTTCTGACGGGCCATTGATAGGTTCTAGATCATTTACGCCTTGCTCCGAAATTTCGGACTTATAACCTGATTCATCAACTGTTGACTCCATGAAAACGTTTCTCTGTTGCTCAAGAAGGAGTGGAAGAAAGACATTTTTCATGTGTTCTTTTCTTGATTCCAATTCAGTCCTAGAGATCATCTTACCTTTCCTTGGCGAATTGAATTCTATTGAAAAGTTTGAATTTTCTTGTGCATGAATCGGAGCGAAGTAAGAAGAGCTTTTATTCACAAGTTCACATTTATCCTCCTTTGATGACCTCATTAGTATATTGAAAGTATCTTCGATTGCGCAAGCCGTTGTATAACTCACGTTATCTCCTGATGGTACGATGGTCTCAAAATCGTCAAACGAGATTCCAATATTGGAGGGACTCTGCAAGATCGCAATTAGCGAAGGCAATTCAACCCTGAGTTCGTCTGAAAATTTTCCAATGGCAGATTCAATCTTTCTAGAATCAAAAGGTTGTGAAAGATTGCACAAATTAATCAAAGCTCGATTGGATAGGATAAATCTCGGAGATTCATCAGCCGTTCTTGCTATCCTATCCCTCCAGATTAAAAGAGAATCGAGAAGAGTCCGTTTTGAAAGTGGCAAGTTGTATTGCAACATCATGCGGCTTATTGAACCAAGTCCTAATTGTTCACCGGGCCATTCATTCAAATCCTTCCTGAATTTGAAGTACTCGAACCTTCGGCAAGCAACACGCCGAGACTCATAAAGAACATCCTGTAAACTACCTTTCTCGATAAGTTTATTTCTGAGAATATCATAGATGTACAAGAGAAAGTGAGTATCGGCCTTTGCATATTGAATCATCAGAGCAGTAAGAGGTCGAACCCTCCAGTCAGCTAATTGATACTTTTTGGATGTTTTGAAATGAGCGATCGTCTCCAATAAGTAGGCTAATGAAAACCTTGGAAAACCAAGTTTCTTCGAAGCATGATATGTATCAAATAAGGAAACCACGTAAAGACCGAGGTCTCTTTGTAACCAATGTACATCCATATTTGCCCCATGAAATACCTTGACGATTGCAGGGTTTGCAAATATTTCATTCAAGCCTTGTAGATCATCCCGAAGAGACAATGTGTCGATCAACCAATCCTTTTGTCGACTGGAGACTTGCATGAGGCATGTTAGACCATAGTAACTTCTATAATCATGATGCTCCAAATCAACCGCGATTTCAGTCAGCTGTGATAATTCCTCAATCATTTGCTGGAGACTGTCCACATTGTCAATCCATGTGGCTTCTGATGAATTCCAATTGACGAAGTTAATTGGATCGTTACGCACAAGTTGCGACTCAGGAAATGGTTGAGTCATTATCTCATATTCATAGGGATGCGGATAGTAAGGATTCCTTTGATCATCACTCTCAATTAGGTTTTGCTCCAGTGGTTTTAGAGAGTGAGGTTTCTTTGTCAATTTTGGTTTGAAGGGATGACTATCCGAGTTATCTTCCTTAATACGAAAACGCTGCTGAGGTTTTTCTTTCACCTCGGGAACATCTTCATTAGGCTCAAACAATTGGGTCATTCTATCTTCTTCTTTAGTTGTATCTTTCATCATATCCAACAATATATCAACCTTTTCAAAGCACGAATCCAACGTCTCAGAAACAGTTCTCCAACTGGCAGCACTTTTCATTTCGCTTTCTCCGTATTCTAAAGACTTGAAGCTTGGTGAAATGTCTGCTATCATAATGTTTACAAGTGATAGCAAGGACGTGCTGGTGTTCTGAAGTTCTTTCATAAGTTTTCGATCTATGGAGGTATGAAATTTCACATCCTGCGCAGCCAATGAAGAAGTGGCTCGTATAGTCTGGATAATCTTGGGAATGACACCATCATAATTCAATTCACAGCAGACCATTTCGAGTGTTCGTCTCAATGGAAAAATTGAGTTTGTAGTAAGGACTGAATCCATCGCGCGGAAAATGAAAAAAAAAAAATTGCGATGATGTCCCAGCAAACCAACAACTCTTTTCAAGAGTATACTCGCCCTTCACTCCACAGTAATGAGTTATACATGCGTTAGTTGCGGTCTTCAATTTGAAGATGTGGAAAGTCAAAGAATTCATATGAAATCAGATTGGCACAGGTACAATCTCAAGAGAAGAGTTGCTCAACTTCCCCCCATAGACGAGCAGACTTTTACTTCAAAGATATCCGCATTAGCCTCAGAAGAGAATCAATCAACTAAAGACTCCAAGAAACAACTTACAAAGAAAGAACTCAGAAGGAGACAACGGGAGGAACTTCAACGAAAAAAGAACGATCTCAATGCGATTAGAGAGGCAATCCAGTCAAATTTGACCATACAAGATATTACGAGCAGCCAGGATGGAAAAGAAAGCTCTGAACTAACTTCAGAAGAATCCGATATTATTTCATCAATTTCTGGGTCGCAGCAAGAAGAAACGCTTATTGCTGACAAACTAGCGAACAGAGTAGACATTGGGATAACTACTTGCTTATTTTGTCCAGAGCGAAAAAATTCAAGTTTCGAAAATGTCGACGAAAACATTGACCACATGTTTAAGGAGCATGGTTTGTATGTTCCTGAAAGAAAGTACTTGGTTGATAAAGATGGACTCATCGCATATTTGGGGGAGAAAATTGGCCTTGGAAATGTGTGTTTGGTTTGCAACTACCAAGGACGTAACTTACTGGCAGTAAGGGAGCACATGCAAGCAAAAAGACATATGAAAATTCCATATGAATCCGAAATTGAGAAATTAGAGATTTCGGATTTCTATGATTTTTCTTCCACGTATGACTCTGATATAGAAGTGAAATCTGATGCAGGAGAGGACGAAGATTGGGAGGATGTTTCAAGTGATGCTGATGATGATTATGAAGATGGTGATGGTGAGGAAGAGCATAATTTGGATGGATCCAACAACCCAATCTACGATATGGGAACTGAGCTTCTCTTGCCGACTGGAGTTGTGGTTGGGCACAGATCACTTGCAAGATATTATCGCCAGAATCTTCCACCTGATAGGATATTGTCAGAGGGTCAAGGAACTGTGATTGCTGCAGAATCTCGTCATTTCTTAAACTCGAGGTCTAAGCAAGATCTTGCAATCCAGAAGAGAGTTTGGAGTAGGGAGAAAAAGCGCGATGATGTTAATGATCGAAGAGCTGCAAAGTTCATCAACAATCAACCTCATTTCCGAGATCCGTTATTACAGTAACATAGCAAGCAATTGCGCCGCTCCACTTATAATCGTGTTATCATCACTTTAATGTTACGATCACTAGACTAACTGCAAAATCGACAGCAATGTTAACCAAAATCGCCCAGCCTGAAAAATACAACAATTTTGGGCAGAATACAGACCATATGAATAAGTGATACCTCAAGTTAATACATGAGCCAACCAAGTTAATCATTGATAAACAATAGAAAAACAGCAAGAGTATTCCCTTCTTCAAGATCATTCTCTGATTCGCAACCCTCGTCGACGTCGATTGGCATATCAAAAAATTAGATTCTGATGGCCCATTCTCAAACAAGATTTGAAGTCCGGCAATTGACCAATACAATGGGACAGCAAAATTAGATATGAAAGTCAAAAATCCAACCGAGAAAACATCATAGTCAGCGACTCCATTATATGCGTTTGACAAGTCGATTGTCGCCAACAGGTTAGTGTTCCCAATAGAGAAGAACGAGAGATTTTGTACACAAAGTATGAAAATCGTTATGGAGAGGATGGGCAGATCCGCATTGTTTCGATTCGAGGACTTCATCAACTTCCTAAATGTGTATCTCAAAGTAGCTAGGACAAGAAATATTGGAACAACTTCTATACGAGATTGATGCATAAAGAACAATGTCGTTAAATTCAACATGTCAGTTATGAGAAAGCTTTTCAAGCCTCTCAATACTCCTATCAAAATCCTCACCAAGATAAGGAACCCCAATGAGAAAGTGAAGAGTCGAGACATTTGTATGTTCATGGCCAATAGCGCAGATATTTCTTTCCCCAATTGAGCATCAAATGACTCCCAGACAAGTGACAAAAAAAAACTCAAGAACTTTGGAATATCATTTCCGTCGACAACTGACTGACTCAACTTGAACAGAAAAGACAACAATGAAACGAAATATGCAACGACAAATGCAATTAAACTTGAGATATCATTGAACTTGTGTCTCTGTCTTGTGCCACCGGGAATTGCGAATAGCTCTATCAAAGTACCTTCAGAGTACAACAACCATGGGACCAAAAGATAAGAAATACTAACCAGAACCCAGAGGAGATTAGTTGACCGCGACAAACTTGAAGCAATCGTGAATGTAGAGATGAATTTCTGCCCTGAATCGTTCCACCCCTTAATCATACGCAAGCATACTAAGCACCCTAATGCCCATATAATACCTTGACGCTTCTGTTGCATGAAGGTACTTAAAATAGTTACAACCACGAAGAACCACCAGATTTGATGCTCCTCTTCGATTAATGATGACCCATGAAAATGCAATGAGTAGACGACACAAAAACAGAAGAAACAAAAGCATTCCAGTGTTGTGAATTGGCTAAACTTAAAGAAATAGCTTAAAAGCTGATATGTCACAACAAGAAATGCTATCAAGATTAAGCCGAGCCCAGTCCAAATGTCAGCATAAGAGTAATTAGTCGCAGACTCAGAAAGCAATGTTTGAATCTTCCTGAGAAAGCAAATGATGTCATTCAAGCTCTTATTCTTTTGTTTGATATTTTCGTATTCATCCCTGATTGCAACGAAATCCGGGTCATGCAGATCGTATGATACAGCAAGCAAGGTCAAGAACTGCTCACAGTTCTCAATCAAAACATGCCTCTTAGCATCATTAGAATTCCAAAGATCTAGTACTTCGGGAATAACTACCCCTATATTATTCTTCGGTATGGGGAAGTTGAACAATGCTGCAAGTGTTGGTACAAGATCAATTTGCGAAATGGAAGTATAATAATCAAAGTTTTCTCTTTTCTGAACTGGACTTTCGGTGAGCTTAGTAAATTGACTGAACTTTGGGGAGATCAATACCATACCTGGACTTGTTTCACCTAGAGAAGACCCACCATGATTCCCGAAGTCATTCATACCGTGATCTCCCATTAAGACCATCAAAGTAGATCTTGAAGAAATCACATTAGAAGTGTAAATCCTCTTCACTATCTCATCCATTTCTTCTTGTTTAGGTTTCATGAAAGGTGAGCTTGGTCCACCTTTGTGTCCAATATGGTCCATTCCAAGATAATGCAATATAAGAGCATCCCAATCACTGTTTTCGAGCTCGTCGTTCAAATGCCTCGTAACATTGTTATCTACTTCGGTATAGTCACTGACAAAAAACGAACCTGTTCCTTCGTATTTCTCAAAGAATTTTGAGGGAGGGAACAATTTTAGCCATGTGTCGTCCCCGAAAAAATGCAATACACGGCCACCTTCTAAATTTTTGAATTGTCGAATCCAAGAATCTGTATTAGCAAGACTCTGAGAGTCATCCTTGTCGTCTGCAACATTCAAAATTGCATCAATGAAGTTTGGGGTGCCACCTGTTGTAATTCCTTTCAACCTGGGCAAAGTGACAGTGGGAGGGTTCGAGTAAGCTGTGAACGGGATTGCATTTCCGACTTCAATAAGCGAATGAAGAAACGACATATTCGAATCCGGGGCTGAAAACATGAAATCTGAGCGCATTGCATCGACCACCATAACTATCAATCGCTCGAAATGAGGGCAGCCCTCATTCTCGAACGGGGACAACTCATTCAGAAAATTGCCGATACCCAGAAGTACAACCTTAGGTGGGAAGAATCCTTTCAAGAAAATGGAGTATCCAACAATCTGAACCACAAAGGCTGACACCAACCACACCCAACTCGACATCTTCAAAGAAACTAAACTTCGGTGTGCACCCAAATAGAATACAAGGCTTAAGTCGTGTAACTAACATAAATGATGTGGAATTTTGACCGATGTCACGTGATTTAACTTAGTGACATAACTGTTCAATTCACTCATAACTAATGTAGGATCTTAACAATCTCGTAGATGTATACTTAATAGTCAATAAGCTATATATCTTTCTCTCTTTCTCTCTCTCTGTCTTTGTAAAGTGGGAAATACTATGTCTTTAAATAGTATTTCTCGTGATTAGTCATTGATGTACCTTGCAGAAATTCATTCTCAATTTGGCCTTCAGAGATAACGACCAGTTCACATAAGGCAATCCGATTATCTCTTTCCAAAATACCCGATTATCTCTTCCCGAAATACCCGATTATCATTTACTGGAAATGAGCACTTCTAGACTGCACATTGGTCCACACATTTCAACAAATGAACAAATTATATACAGTATTTACAATTCGGGGAAAGTAGATTGGTAATTTGTAATATCACTCTTTCGGGAAAATCTTATAGTAACTCACAAGTAATTGTTATTGTCACTAACTACTTGGTTGGTTAGCTAGAAAAGTTCAATTACAAGGAAGACGCAAAACCCTAGTACAATTCTTATTGAACTTATGAAAACGAGTAAACACAAATTAAAAAACTCAATCGACTAGCAAGATTCCAAC
This sequence comes from Sungouiella ezoensis, assembly GCA_030569115.1. Taxonomy (NCBI): domain Eukaryota; kingdom Fungi; phylum Ascomycota; class Pichiomycetes; order Serinales; family Metschnikowiaceae; genus Sungouiella; species Sungouiella ezoensis. The sequence continues at coordinate 25,927 of JAJMJY010000033.1, forward strand.
ACAATAGTCATGAGCAATTATCGAACGACAATCACCACGACCATAAGCTCATCGCTTAATCAAAATCTAACATTTCATTCCAACGAAACTCAGATCAAAGTACACAATTCCTAAAACCAACCTTGCTAAATCAATTTCAACAACATACCATACATTCCTATTTTATAGATGCATACTATAAGTAGCAGCTGACATCACTACCACCATCTTCGAAATACTCTAACACCTCGCATAAAAGAAAAAATCAAAATCCATTCATTCCAAAAAAAACTCGCTTCCAAATAACCTAAGCAAACAAGATCAGAATAAAGGTTGCTACATCTCCTCTTCAAAACCAGATAACCAGGAACAACCAGCGTTCCGGCCCACTGTCACAAGCCCATAATAAAAAAGCACAACGCACACCAGAAACAACGGTACAATTTGAAAGCATTAAAAGAATTACAACTTCACAACCGAAAAATCAAATGAACGACAAACGCATCTCAACTTTGACATCAAAAAACCACACGACAACTACAAACCATACACAAACCTCAAAACCATGGCAACCACAAAAAGATTACTATCATAAGAAAGCCAACAATTATGCTAAATGAAACAGATTTGATCCACAATTCAAGAATCAAAGCCGTTAAAACTCCACTTCTAGGCGACCATTCACGATCAATCATAGGAAAACCATGAGTCCAAAAGCGTAAACTCAGCTTATCTATCAAAATGAAGTCTTCACGATCAAAGCAATTACAACATTGAACCCCAAATTAGCAAAGACATAAGGACCATCTCAAGAAATGCAATATATAATCCACAATGACGAGTAATTGATAGAAATCAGATAGAAACTCTCACGTACCTAATCGATCATAACTGCAACAAATAATATAGTACCCAAGGCCTGCAGCGATTAAATCCCCAAGGCACACAACCGACGGATCCATATACAAACAAAAACATTAAACATTATTGAGAAGCATTGCAATCCCCAAACACAACATCCTTCCAGTTCCCCCAAAAATTCCAAACAGACGATCCCAAAGTAGTAAAGACATACACAAGAACTAAAAGCGTCTACACTCGGTAAAATTCTATAACGTAAAAACAATGCACAGTCCATCTATCAAGATTAAAAAATTACAAAAGGTGCCTCCTTGTAAGATTTCAACAACTAAATATTATATCTCTCATGATAAACACGTCAAATAATTATACAAAACAAGATTAAATAATAGCAAATTGGCAACAGCATCAAAAGAGAATTTTAAGTACTGCATGTTTTCAACAAACTAATTCCTATCGCGATAACAATAAAATTCGAAAGACTTACGCAGACGAACTTGGAAGAAATTATCCACATTGAAAATTCACATACATGATTCATACATATTCTTCATTAAATATACAACTACATTCTTCAATACCTGGAATTTAACCAATTCAATACAGGAATCACCCTTTATGTTCTAAAACCATCATTCAAACTAGAGAATTCCAGATAATTACCTACAACGGGGACCATCAAAAATTAGTACTTGCGGACTAATAATCCGCTCGCAAGAAATCAATACTCGAATGCGCTAATGAAAACCTCATCTACATTGGCAACGCATGCCAAGATGAGAGCTCTCATTAAAATGGCCGTAGGTTCCCATTAGACACCATAGTACTTATGCCGGGACTTCCACAATCAATATGATTCATAAGATACATAATATTTCAGAATCTATACTATTCCGTTTTTAAGCTAACTAAGATACTAAATCAGAATCAGAATTCTCATTTCACATTATATGATAAGTACCATATGTTCCTTAAATAATAGACTGATTTTAATATACATCTCTAAAAACGTAAGTAGACACGCGTATTCGGAAGCCGTAATCTAAAACAATACCAACAGAACGTATTCTAATCAAGACTCTACATAAGATATACCTCTGTTCTAGCTTTGACTTTTGAGAAACCACATCTGGGTCAGTTCTGGCTATATTGACATGTCAGAACATTGACTGGCGTCGCACAAAAAAATGAATTGGATGTCGTTTTAATACTACGTCAATAATAACGCAGCATGCGTCGCCATCATCATTCCAACTTGCGATTTCTCTCGGAAACTTACAAAAACTATTCGAATTTCTTGTAGCAATCGGTACCGCCGGGGAAAGGAGCTTTCAAATATTTATTCTATTACGATAATTTTTGTTAGGATTCTAAGAAGTTTCCAAACCACCCTTTCTGGAGATATTTCGAATCCGTACTCGCTCACTATCTGCAATTCGTAAATTTGATCGAGAGTGTGCACTAAAACCTCCTTCAATAAGCTCAAAATAACTATGCATTGCAGGTGAAGGAGATTACTGTTAAGTTTTTATATGATTATTCCGAGAAATCAGAGACTTTGGACTGAAATCACTCGAATAGGATTTCTCTTGCTTTTTTCCTCGGTTCATGAATTAGTGTTTTTGATATTCGTAATTACTAATAATAATTCGAATATGGAAGGGATGCCTATCAAGGTAGTCAGCTATTAAGAGGCGGTGGGAGATGGCCTTGTGCTCTCTTTCTCTTAACAAATTCATTGGTTGCAGGTTCTATTTTTTCACTTCCTAAGGATGGGTTTTTGCTTATTTCCTTCAGTAGGCTACTTTTTGTAGTTAACTTGGTTAGTTCATCTCATCTTTATACTTTTCTGAAAAGAGAATCCAATGTTTCATTGATTTGATTATGGACGATTTTGGCATATAATTGTTGATTAGGAGTATCGCGATTATCTTAATGATTGTATTCAATTCATATGGTGCAAAGTGAAGCTTTTCCAGCCAAATCGCGCCTTTCCTAGACAATCTTCATTGTCATCACGTGTAATCTATTTCGACTATTGAATATAGTATTAAAGCAATCAATACGGGATAATTAATTGTAAGACTTTCAATTGCTGTCGTAGGGTTCATTTTAGACAAAGAATTTCGGACGTAAGCTTCAGGAGTCCAATTCTTCATATTTCTCAATTCGATTTTCGACTTCCTCATCATCCAGGATCATGATTCCCCCACTCACTGAAAATTGACCGCCCACACCAATGATAAGGATATCCATTGCCTTGGTGGCAGTGTTGATGATTCTCGTTGGAATCTCAACATCACCATGGAGGGGTCCAAGTCCAGGAGTATACGTGTCCCCAAAGCCCCAACTATATACAAACCCATCGTCAGTTACAGCAAATGAGTTATGAGAGCCAGCACCAATGGCTTTGAATTTGAGATCACCCTTGTTTGAAAATTTGATCTTTGTTGGGCGAGGAACCGATCTAGCCTTGCCATGTTCATCGAAATAAGTCCAAGAAGGAAGATCCACATGTCTAAGACCAACCTCCTTCATGTCATATCGTCCCCAAGCATAGATATGTCCGTCATGTGTGAGTGCCAAACTATGATGTTCTCCAGCAGCTATATGCTTGATTTTCAAACCTTGCAAATCCGGGATTTCTTTTGGTTTTGTGATCAATGAACCATCTTCAAGGTCACCATTTTCATTTGTAACTCCACATTGGCCAAACTGATTCAATCCCCAAGTCAAAACCTTATCATCTTTGTCAATTGCAAAGCAATGAAAATCACCGCTTGAGATATACTTAATATCGTAAAGTCCAAATTGATGCGGTTCTAATGCCGCCATGCGATGCCTTTCCAAAATTTTCCGACCTAACTGAAACTGCTGACCATTTCCCCAAGCGTAGACCACACCTTTCGAATCGAGCGCCAAAACATGATCTTTTCCTCCTGCAAGTTGAACAATGTTCTTGAGCCCAAGCTTGAGTGGAGTTGCTTGAACCCTTGTTCCTTTGGAGAATCCTAGAATACCTTCATTACATCTGAAAGTTCCCCACGCATAAACACTTCCGTCACTGTATAATGCTGCACTTAAGTTGTCTGTAGCCACCAATTGGACAATCTTTGCCATTATTTTTGGCAAGTGTTCAACAAGTCCTGGTGTTGATTCAGCTTCGTTCAAATCTCCATCATCATCCGAATCATCTTCATCCATTGATTTCAAAACTTCCTTTACATTTGATGCGTCTCTTCCTAAAACTTTGTAGTCATTGGTACCCCACGACCAGATTCTGTTGCTGCTGTCTAGGGCAAGAACATGCATCCCGCCGACAGCGAAATCAACAATTCCATCGGTTCCCAATTTCTCCTTTGTAAGGTATGGGTTCAACCTTGGTCTTTTGACCTCTTTTGTTTTTGCATCTGGACCCAATCCCAATTCACACATTGAACCAGTTCCCCAAACGAAAACGTTCAATGGTAGGGACTTGGCTTCTGGATAGTTATTAATATCAGGCAACCTCGCATAACTGTGTAGGACGGAAGATGAAGTTGATTTGATTCTCTTAGCATTGCCATTTGTAGACGGCGATGCAGCTCGTTTCTGTCGATTCAATGAAACCATTGAACTGGAAGTTTTTCATCGACTTTATTTTCTTTTGAAATTTGCTCAGCATGCACACTCTACACAAAGTTGAAGTGCAGGCCATCCGCAGACGTTAATGTGGCTGGTTCTAGAATGTTGGAGATAGGTGATACATCTCCAGTACAAAGTCTTAACTGGGCCATGACTGAGAAGCGTTTTTTATCATTCTGTCTAATTTGGTAATATCCTGATAAGAGGGTTATCCAAGTACAGATAAGTGAATCATGTCTGTTTACACTTTTACAACGACGTTTGTTTTGTCAATTTCTGAAGGCATCGATCCATCAACTTATCTATCATACATTAGAAAGGCCCTCCCTAACAGAGAGATAGTATACGTTCCCAATCTTCTATTCAACAATACTGTTCAAAGATCCTAAGGTTTCTGCCAATTGTTTTGGATGCATATGCAGTATATGAGTGTGTGTAAGCTTATTCTGCAGTACACGCATAGCAGACCCGACGAAATCTCGTTGAGATGGAAGGACTCGGCGAATGACCAATGGGAGAGAGATTAACTATATAAGTCTCCGAAATGATCACTAATGTGGAAGTTGGGCGTGCTAAAGCACGGCGTAGTACATCGTCGACTCATTAGAAGGAATACTATTTAAGTATTAGTATTCCCAAATCCTGAAATAATATTGTGTAATAGTTTAGTTTCGAAGAATTGATGCCGAAGAACGTAGTTATTATTATAAAGGTATGAAAACGGGGCCCTTTGAGTAATCGGAATAGAATACAGCTATACCGAGTACAGGCAGAGAAAGCTAACGATTGATAGGGGACCGATGGGAGACTGATGGGAGCCTAACAACCGGAAGGCACTCCTAAGAGATAAGTGAAAGGAACATTAAAGAACAAAAACACTGATTGGTATACAATGTATTACATATACTGAGATATAAGTAGACGTGATGTTCTTACTATGGTATAAAACTTACTAAACTTTACCAGATATAAATTCCTACATCAGTAGTGATGTAATAGATTAGGTTCGAAGAGTTAAACTGAAATAGTAGTTATTCCTATAAACGCAGCGGCATGAGGTCTTTAAATAGTTCACCAGAAGGCGATGGCGGTGGCAACTCTGACCATCAACGGACCGACTGGGTGGCAAGGAAGATTCCAGAAGAAGAATCAAGAGAACATTAAAAAACACCAACTAGATATACGCACAATCTGTTACAAATGACTGAATGAAGTTGGTACATCAGGGAGGATCACGTGATTTCTGCAGATTTTCAGCAATCATGAGGTTAAGAACCAAAACAATGAAAGACATCGGAAGAAAGCTTTTCATTTGGACGATGCTTGTAGATCGCTTTTGAAACTAAATCGTTGAAAATATCATCTAGAATACTATAATATGTGACAGGATTCCCATATCTCCGCACGGGTGAAGAAGAATATGAATTCAGAGACCCTTTTAGGGATCATGAGAAACATAGAACCCATTAATATGAAGGATGCCAACAATACTGCTAAAACCACTATCTTATAAATATGTGAGTCAACTAATCGCATGCTTCACAATATTATGTTACTCGTAACCACCTAGAATTCCACTATGGATGAATTCTCGTTGAATCATATACTTAGGTATGAGAATAACATCAGGTTCTGGAGATAGGGGCCAATTCATGTCTAAGAGCGATTTTGATAGGAGCAGACTCTCCTATTCTGAGCAATATGATGAATCTGTTCATTAGGACTGGGCCATTTGAGTACATTTCTACTCCAAGTCTGATTCGATTTCTTCGTCATCGTATTCAGCTTCCTCCATTCTGACACTGTTGTGTAGCTGATGCAATTTTCCCATAACATTGAGAACGAATGGTCGAATTTCATTGATCTCCATCAATGAGAGCCCATGAAGTTGAATGTTTGATTCGTTCAATTCACGCAACCCTCGCCGGGCCTTCAATTGCCGCAATTCTCTTAAATCCTGAATTAGGGATCGTATTTGACTATGGGAATCTGTGAGGTCATCAGCCGCCCTAGCAAGTATGATGTTGGACATTTCGAGCCAGTTCCATGGTAGATCCGCAAACAGATCAGAAAAACGTTTTTCTTCCTCGTATTTCTCTTTAAGAAAATTGTAAGAGAGCCATTTAGGAGGAACGATATTGCATTTATCTTGTGCTTTCAAGATCAAAGCAAACCATAAAGGAACTTCTATTCTTCTCATAGCTTTCAAGGACGCAACCTTCGACTTGATAGTTAGTATAATAACATCTCAGGAATTGAGGACATCATTCGAATGACCAACTTGACACTCAACGGTCTAATTCTAATTTATGTTTGCATACCCCTATCAAATCAATTCGTTTCATTGCGTATCTTGGAAGAATCGTAATGAGACCATTTTCCGACAAGAACTGAACTTCTGACGGCAAAACACTTTGGCGCATCGATTTGGGGAGAACCATATTACCGAAATTCGGTGAAGTTCTACAGTATGTGTTAATGCTTGCAAACTGATGGTCTTTGATTGTATTGCAGGAAATGATGGGGGAAAAATAATAATTCGGATGTACGGGTGTTTGCTATCGTGTCACTTCACTAAACCAGTGTACATAATCATCAAACAACATCTCTTTAAAAGGTTGGTCATCTGATCCAACCAAATCACTTTGCAGGTGTGAAAGAATAGTACCGAAGCAATGTTTTAGCGCTCTGACTAATGCTGCTCCTTCATTGCGAAAAAATTGGATTTCAGCTACTCTTTCGTGGTGTGAAAACGACTCATGTTCTGGTTCTGCTGGTCTTCGCATTAAATGTGGGATAATCACGGAATCTCTAAACGCAATGAGAAGCGCATTCTCAATTCTAACATTCGATGAGTTTTGCCCGCTGTTGATATGCACACGCTCTTCGTCATTGAAATGCTTTTGTAGTTGTTGGAAAGCATTCAAGATGAAAAATCTGACTTTCAAGTTGAAATATCGCCAAATAAGCTCAACACGCATCCATTCTCGCAAATAATTATATTGACCCGCTTCTTCTCTTGAGATTTGATCCTCGTATTTCAAATCATTGTTGCGGTTTCTGGTTTTTGATACGATGTCCGCCAAGGCACTAACGTCTTCGAAATTCCGAGTATCGTCAACCAAAGACGTACAGCATTTTTCAAAATAAGAAGACAATTGCAGACCCCATTCCTTTCTTCTCAAGTCTTGGATATCTTCCTCGAGATTTCCGTTCACTGAAAGGTTGTCCTTGGTGTCTTTCACTCTTCGATCGTCGGGCATTGATCCAGACAATTCTTTGTGATTCCTGGGTGACAGTAATGACCTTGCTGAACTAATAATCCTTTCTTCGACAAATTTCTTGGCCTGCTCCATAGTCAATTCCACGCTGGGGAGTAATACACCATTTGCTAGCACAATTTGCTTGGATGGTTGAAATAACGGCTTGAGCAAGTCAAACAACATTGCAAATGATTTTTCAAAGTCGAATTCATTGCCATCAATTGATGTCCGCATGATATGATCCTTTGCATCGATTTTTTCCAAGACTGAATTATCAGTTTTGTGAGATCTTGACGGCGCAGTATGTTGATCTGCTGAAGCAAATTGCATCTTACGAGAATTGTCTGTGTTCTGAGCATTATCATCAACAGAATAATCGGGATCAGTGAAATTATATAAGACTGCAACCTTGATATCTGAAATGAAAGAATTCGAACTTTGAGATGATAAATTCATTGCCGTCCTATGATGTTTTGGATGTCGAGTTTTGGTCTCTTCATTGACAGTCTGACTTGATTCAAATTGATTATGTTGGCGATGAAATAGGCCGCGTGATATTGGTGAGGATACAGCTTTCCTATTGCTAAACTCATCGGAAGTTGAAGAGCTCAAGATCTTCTTTGGAACCTTTAGTGCATGATGTCCGGCAGTTTGAATAGTTAGGTCTGGTCTAGACACCCCTTTGTTATTGAATTTCAACTTCGCTCTCAGCTTTCTAGATATTCTAAATAACCCAGAGCCTCTTTGAGAAACAACACTTTGGTCTTCGTCATTCGATGGCCTAGGATTCTCATCGAAACTTTGAAGCAGAATTAAATCTTCCTGAACTGCCAATGAAGATTTGTTACGACTGAGCAATTTGCTTATTGTATTGAGTTTTACACCATTCGAAGTTGCTATGCTCAAAGTCAGTGAGGAATTCGTGACCTGTTTCTTTAAAGTGTTAAATCCAACACTGGAAACTTGTGTTGGGACCTTCTGGTAATGAATTGTCGACAGCGACGAATTGTTGGAGTGTGAATAAAGCAGTTGATGTTGCTGATCTAACGAAGACATTGCCACTCCCAGAGCACAGCAATGTTTCTGTACACTCATTGCTTTATAGTTATACGCAATACACTAAGATTGAATTGCATGTGGGTTGAAGTAACGCCTCAAACTGCTCTGAGAGGAAGATTACAGTCTGTGGATGTATACATGGGAGATGTTTTTCTATGTGATCTTGAAAGAAGGGTTATCGTTTTCTCCTGGGAGAGACGAGGAAAGTACCACAATTCTTGTCGACGTCAAGCTGTAGCTCTTTGGGCTATGAAGCATGAGTTATGATTATGCAGGACTTTATGTAAATTGAGCTTCAACACCTTAGACTAAGCTGAAGTGCAGGCTATCCGCAGACGTTAATGTGGCTGGTTCTAGAATGTTGGAGATAGGTGATACATCTCCAATACAAAGTCTTAACTGGGTCATGACTGAGAAGCGTTTTTATCATTCTGTCTAATTTGGTAATATCCTGAGAAGAGGGTTATCCAAGTACAGATAAGTGAATCATGTCTGTTTACACTTTTACAACGACGTTTGTTTTGCCAATCTTCTGAAGGCATCGATCCATCAACTTATCTATCATACATTAGAAAGGCTCTCCCTAACAGAGAGATAGTATATGTTCCCAATCTTCTAATCTTCAAGCATCATTACTGTAGAAAGATCTCTAATACGTTGGAACGATGAATGTGGTTGCAAAGGAAGATGACAAATTTCGAATGCACATTTGCCATCGGGAAAAATATCTTGAAATTTAAACAATCTTCGTGAGAACATATATTTCATTCAAGAAGTTTGAAGAATTGAATAACGAGGTCAGGAGAAGTTTCGACTTTAATATATAAATGAGTGTCCATCTGTAATGGTTTGACTAGTAGGCTCGTGACCAAAGATCGTAGTTGTTCTTATACACATACAGATAATAGGGCTCATTTAAGTAGTCCAAGGAGAAGACAGCGATACTTACCACAGGCAAAATACTAGAGATGAATCCTGTGATAGATAAGGTCAGAAATCGGCCCGATGGTATCTCGAAGCAGTCCGTAGTAAGCGAAAGCGGTCCAACAAGTCACTAACAACAGGATACCGAATCCCGAGAAGAAGCAGGCAAAAGGAACATTAAAGTAAACACTGGTTGGTGTACAATCGATTACACCTCCCTTCAGACTTATTCTCAACATTTCTCTTGTCATTGCCTTTTCCGATTGCTACAATATTCTAGTTCTGGTTTAGTAGAAACTGTTCTACTAACTATGTGATAAGTCAACCTTCTATTCTCTAAGAGTCTTTGCTATCCAAAAGTTTGTGCTTAAATCTAGTTTGCGTCAATGTCTCTGGATTCTTGCTATAAAATCCCCCTACCAAGTGGGTGGTGCTTGCTTTCGCAATTCCCTCCTAGGGAACCTTATTTTACGGCCATATGTTTACTGGAATGACTTCGTCCTTTAGTGTCACCACTTCAAACTTAATCTATTTCGCAATCACATTCTTGGTATTATCCATCTGAGCCTTCCATCGAAGATATAGAACAAAGTTCTAATTGTCTCCTGATTTGAGATTTACAGAAAGGCGTCTTTACGAAATATCGTTCTTGAGAAAAAGACTTTCAATTGCGTTTCTACTCCTTGAAGATACGTTCCAGATAGTGACTTTGATATATCGTTTGTGCTAAGTATTTGAAAGCAAACATGTGATTTTGAGATATCATGATTGTGACAGTTTAGGTCGCAACATAAGGGATAATTCTCACCCATTACAGACTTATTACTATAGGATGGTCCAATTGAAATGATTTGCATGTCAACAACTTTGCTTTTATCTTTTTCTAATGAATTACGCATTTGTGCCACTGCGAGGCGGCATTCCAGAATAATGCGAATAGATGCTCAACTTAAATTTCGTTCCCTTTCTCTTGAGCCTTCTTATAGACTCTTTCTGACCATCCAATCGGTCCTTGATGGTTATGCTGGCCATCGTCATCCCCCCTTCCCCCCAGAGGCTCCTACGTAATGGACCCATACCACTCTACTTGTAGGAATAGCTTTGTACTTCGATTTTCAAACATATTCTACAGCGAATGATAAAGAAAAACATTATTCAATCAGCAAGAATGTGATCAAATCCGATTACTTCTCAGGGTCGGTGTCTATTGCATTTGCTTTATCGTTAGAATTAAAGAAGTTAGAACAGGTGGGCTTTCTTAGGTTATTTTTCTACGTGATTTGAGATACTTTGAGCCAAGAGAACGCGATTCTGAATAGAAGCTACATTCAATCAAGGTATTCAATACCAACTGTTAAAGGCTAGACTAGGGGTACTGATCTTGAGTAATTTTGTTCGTAATGAGCTTTCGTCAGTTCTTCTCCAGTCAAAAGAGAGCACAGACGACTCTTTTAAAGAATCAGTAGTAAAGGACTACGAGATCTATTTGATGAAAGAGATGGTGGTAAACTTACTTTTCTTCTTTGACCGTGATTTTTCTGCTGACCTTCTTAGTGGAAGTTATGGAGAAGGTCCTAAACAGGAAACTTTAGCAACTTCCCAATTCGGAAACATGTAAACAAAAATAAACTCACAGTTTAATTACCAACATCAGGGCGATTGGTGATGGTTTCATCCTTAGCATATCGACATGGCTAATCCATTCGAAGAGGAAGATAACTTTGTTGATAGATTTGTGCTCGTTTCACCCAATGCTGCGTTCACCAGTGACTTGTCTTCTCCTAGGAGAATGAATCGAATTGAAGCTACTAAGGACTACTTGGACGATGAATCCAGCTTTGAGGGTGTTCCGATGTCTGTTAATGGAGTTAAGTCATGTCGTCAATCACCTAACATTTTTACCAGAAGTTCCATTCATGCGAAAGCCGTGCAGCATTTAAACCAAACATCAACGCCTTCCTTGAGTTTCCAGAGGCAGAAGACATTAAGAAAAACGTTCACCACCCAAGAAAGTCCAAAGAGACAGAAAGAAAGTAGCATCATCCTTGAATCTCAAACTGATGCCAGATTGGATAGGTCACCTCAGAGAAGTTTATTCTCGAAGTCCGAGACCTTCAACCCAAGTGAACGACTTTTGGAGCCACCACAACCGATATTTGCCCCTGAAAACTATGTTGAGTCACACATTAATACCGAGAATGCCTCATTTGTAACCTCAGATCAGCGGACTCTCGGTCTGCATGATGGTGACCATAGATACCAGGAGTACCAAACGAAGTATGAAGACGAACAATCATTTACCGATGCTGATACAGCATATTCTTCAAGTTCATATTCCAAAGTGGAGCTGGATAGCGATTATTTTGGAATATCTATAGACAGAAATGTGATGAAGAACCTCGAAGAAGGATACATTCCAAATAGCGAAAAGACGTTGACTAAAAGAAAGGTGAGGTTAGTCGGAGGAGAAACTGGGAATTTGGTTTTAGAAAATCGCATACCAGACGAGTTGAAGAAGGTATTAACGAGGATAAACTCTCCATTTGGTGAATTCACAAGCATGACATACACAGCTTGCACATCAGAACCTGACGACTTCGTGAAAGAAGGCTTCAGTTTGAGAGCCGCAAAGTATGACAGAGAGACAGAATTGGTAATTTGCGTTACCATGTATAATGAAGATGCTGTATCATTTGCTCGAACGATGCATGGTATTATGAAGAACGTTGCTCATTTATGCTCTAGAACTAAGTCTTCTGTTTGGGGAAAGGAATCTTGGAAAAAAGTTCAAGTGATAATTGTTTCTGACGGACGAAATAAGATTGATGAGAGCGTATTACAGTTGTTGACAGCTACTGGGTGCTACCAAGAGAACTTGACCAGACCATACGTTAATAACAAGAAAGTCAACGCTCATCTCTTTGAGTACACAACCCAAATTTCAATTGACGAGAACTTGAAGTTTAAAGGTGATGAGAAAAGTTTAACGCCAGTTCAAGTTCTTTTCTGTTTGAAAGAGAGAAATCAGAAAAAGATAAACTCACACAGGTGGTTATTCAACGCGTTTTGCCCTGTTTTGGATCCTAACGTTGTGATTTTGTTGGATGTGGGAACCAAGCCTGATAACCACTCCATCTACAATCTATGGAAAGCGTTCGATAGAGACTCTAATGTTGCAGGTGCCGCAGGTGAGATCACGGCAATGAAAGGGAAAGGATGGAAAAATTTGACAAACCCTCTTGTTGCTTCACAGAATTTCGAATACAAGATGTCTAACATATTGGACAAACCATTGGAATCGGTCTTCGGTTATATTTCTGTTCTTCCAGGAGCTTTATCTGCTTACCGATACATCGCATTAGCAAATCACGCGGATGGGACGGGTCCCCTTGCATCCTACTTCAAAGGCGAAGATCTATTGACGTCACAACACAAAAAAAACAGCAAGACCAATTTTTTCGAAGCCAACATGTATTTGGCAGAGGACAGAATATTGTGTTGGGAATTAGTTGCAAAGAAAGGAGAAAGTTGGGTACTTAAATTTGTCAAGCTGGCTACAGGCGAAACGGACGTTCCAGAATCCATTCCAGAATTCCTCTCGCAGAGGAGAAGATGGATCAATGGTGCATTCTTTGCTGCTTTGTATTCTATGCGTCACTTTAAACAAATCTGGACTACTGATCATTCATTTGCAAGAAAGTTTTGGTTTTGTGTGGAATTTGTCTATCAATTTACCACTCTTCTTTTTTCCTTCTTTTCATTGAGCAACTTCTACCTTACGTTCTATTTCTTGACGGGAGCATTGATCAATGAAATGGGAAGAGGAGGGTTTTGGATTTTCACGATCTTCAATTACCTTTGTATTTGTATCCTCACATCACTTTTTGTTGCATCCATCGGAAACAGACCTCAGGCATCGAAGAGCATATTTAAAAGTTTGATCATATTGCTCACCGTATGCGCGCTTTATTCTTTGATTGTTGGCATTTACTTTGTCTGCAATGCAATCAAACTGTTTCGTGTGGGGGACTCTTCAAACTATGTGTTTATCAGCATTGTTGTGTCCATATTATCGACTTATGGCCTTTACACTTTAATGTCGATCTTGTACTTGGATCCATGGCATATGATAACATGTTCCATGCAATATTTCTTGATGATTCCATCGTATACATGCACACTTCAGATATTTGCATTTTGCAACACTCATGATGTCTCCTGGGGAACCAAAGGCGACAACAATCCAACAGAGGATAGATCCAACCAGTATATTATCGAGAAGAATGATGAAGGCGAATTTGAAGCGGTTGTTTTCGACTACAATACCGATGAGTTATATCTCGAAACACTTTACAACATCAGAGCGAAGAGATCCAACAAGAAAGTGAAGAGTCAAAATAAGAATTCTATCACAATCAATGGAGAAGACTACGCAAAGGATGTGAGAACAAAAGTAGTCCTCATGTGGCTCATTTGTAATCTTACTTTCATTATGACCATGTTGCAAGTATATGATGCAGGAGAAACTAGTAGAAACTACTATTTGGCTTTCGTTCTTTGGCTTGTTGCTATACTTGCTTTGTTTAGAGCAATCGGTTCTTTGGCGTATCTTCTTCAGAGTCTTACAAGACGAGCAGTTGAAGCTTACAGCAAGTGGAGTCATAAGAAAGAAGGGTACACCGCTACTCGTCCAAATGCACTCAACTGAACCTGGATTTCTGAAATCAGGAATGCAACCAGACATTAACATCTTTTATTTTGTTCCCGACTTTATTGTGATAGTGTTATGAATGTAAAATGAGTGCCCACAGCAGACCTCAGTACTCAATTATCGATTGCTTGCAGTTATTCTTTGTATTCAATCCAAGTCTAACCAATCCATCTTAATACAAACTTTCCAATGAACAGAAATGCCAAATAGGGCTCATATTCTTTCTGGAGTGTCATCTGGTATACAGGGAGATAAATCATAAAATGCTAGCAACAAGGAAGCTCTGCCTCAAGTTACCCGCAGTTGGTTTGATTAAATTAGCGGATATCACGTAATTACACTCATTTATCGGTTCAGTCATTACTGATATAGGATTTTATATCTGGTAAAGTTTACTGAGATTTATATCCTATACTAAGAATAGGTCGTCTACTTATATCTCACTATGTCATGTCAGGATTTGGGAATACTAATACTTAAATAGTATTCCTTCTAATGAGTCGACGATGCACTACGCCGTGCTTTAGCACGCCCAACTTCCTCATTAGTAATCTTTTCAGCGAGTATATAGTTAATCTCTCTCCCATTGGTTGTTCGCTGAGTCCTTCCATCTCAATGAGATTTGGGCAGGTCATTTACACGTATACTGCATGCTATGTTTACAACAAGTGTTGCCTCTGTCTGTACGAACAACTATAATAATGTATTAATATACAGGAATTCACACATTTTCAACAAGTAGGTCTTAGTTATGCCGATTCTATATGTCACTGTATGCAGTCTAAATACATGAGAACTGTGGCCCTGAAGGTCCAAACATAGCTGGGCGAACATGAGCAAGCTTAAGAACTTGGGCACTCAATTGGTTTCCAATTTCAAATCTACAGATATTGCAACAAAAACTAAACGCGACCTTATCTTGTCGATCTTGAAGTCAACCACCACAAAGCGAGAAGCGAAGGACTACCTTGGAAAATACCAGAATCAATTCACCGATGATGAAGCTGGATATGAAATTTCTCAGAAACGCGGAGCAGTATCGAAAGCTGAGAATCAAGGTGAGCTCTTTGTTAACCGATTTTTACAACACCAGAATCCCTTTGTTAGTATCTACCAAGATGAAGACACCAAGCTACAGAGAATTCCTTTGCGTATTGCGCTAGTGAAACTTTCGCCAGTCGATGAAAACCTTGAAATGTGGAAGGGTATTGCGGAAACCTTCAAGAGGCTTATTGCCTTAGGAATCTCTCCCATTATTGTCATGGATCAAGACAACGTTTATGACAAAGTCTTCAAAAGAAACGCCATCTTTATGATGAAGCAGGGTTACAGATTGCTGCAGCAATTGTCTCAAGCTTCTAATGAAGGCACATCAGTCGACTCGGTGATTCTTAGGTCATTATTGATAAGAAAGAATGGAGAACTCAAGTTAACGAGCTTGGAGCAAATCCTTATTCCTCTTTATCAAGGAATTATCCCTATTGTTCAACCATTGGAGTACCATGCTACAGATGGTCATCAAAATTTTATTAAAGCAAGTGATGTACTCTACGCCATAAGCGCTGAGCTCCTTGAATATCCGGAATTGCTAACTATCGAGAAAGTTATCATTATTGACAAATTAGGTGGAATACCATCGATTGAGAGGAACCGATCGAGTCATGTTTACATTAATCTATCACAGGAATATTCCGATATCGTCTCGGAACTTTTTATTGGTTTTTTAGATCCTGTTTCCAGAGATCAACATTTGAGCAATCTAAAAACAATGGATAAAATTCTCACTTTAGCAAGTTCAAAGTCCATCAGCAATGAAACCACGGGGATAATTACAACACCTGAGATAATGTCATTGAATGACGATCAACTCAATCCAATCATTTATAATGTCTTGACAGATAGACCAATCATCTCGTCTTCACTTCCATCGTCGCTTTTGCGTACCCCTCAAGTTTCAACTTCCATAATCAAAAAGGGATTCGAGGTCACTCTTCTCGACCAGCACTCTCTAGAAGAAGCTTTCAGCTTTAATAATTTGGTGCGTTCGGGGCTACTCGATGAGTGCCGAATCATTGAATTGATGAATGATTCATTCAAAAAGGAGATTGATGTCGGATCATACGTGGATCGAATAAATGAAAACTTGGCAACAATTATTGTTGTCGGCGATTATGTGGGCGCTGCAATCATAACTTGGGAGAGGTTGTCTAATGGGCAGAAAGTAGCATATCTTGACAAATTTGCAGTTGCCTCAAAATTCCAAGGATTGCCAAGTCTAGCCGATATCATTTTCAAACTAATATATCGCTCTCACCAATCAGAATTACTTTGGAGATCTCGGAAAACTAACCCAGTCAACAAATGGTATTTTGATAGATGCCGAGGATCTTTCAGTGCAAGAGACTCCAACTGGAAATTATTCTTTACAGGGGAAATTTTTGACGGAAGAATGGGTTTGAGAATTGACGGAACAGAACTGGATCAGGTGGATATTAATGAGAGATTAAGGATGTATGCTGAACTCGTGGAGAGGATTGAACCATCATTTGTTTGAACATATATGCAGAATCACCCAACGATTATTTCGTAGCGTAGCCGATTTCAGAAAACTTGCATTCAGATTCTGTGTGTTGAGAAACAGGAAGCCAAATCGATTTCCAAATGGGATTGCGCCAGAGGGCACGACACAATTCTTCGATCAAGGTGATTGAAATCCAAAGGGATCCAATGAGATTGTATTACTTCCATGAACTAGAGGAATGGCAACAGGATAATCATTACATACTATCCGGTTATGTCAAGGAGACTTCAAGTTACTGGAGTTGCTTGAAATCTCTTACATATATCCACAATGAAACTGGGAATATTTATTCTCACCTAGTACCATCCGTTTTGGTTGCTGTCTTAGTGGGTGATTTTATGTATTGGGAAGTAGAGAGAATCAGCTATGACTTGAGCTTCTGGGAAAAGCTAAACTTTATCCAATTTGGTTTTGCGGCCACGTTCTGCCTTGCCCTGTCTGCGCTGTTCCATTTGTTTAAGAGCCACTCACACCCAGTTTGCAGGCTCGGAAATCAATGTGATTACCTTGGAATAATAATTATGATAACAGGCTCTCTTATTTCCATTATGCTATTTGCTTTTCACGACGTGCCGAAATGGAGAAATTTCTATGTTTCTCTCTTCATATGTCTTGGAGGGATTTGTACGGTGATCACATTCAACAAGAGCTTTTCCACTCCTCAATACCGACCCTTCAGATCTATTATGTTCATTTTGTTCGGATTATCCGGTACTTTGCCAGTGTTGACGGCAGTGAGTTTATATGGTCTTAAGAGTGCATCTGACAGATCTAAGGCCGGGTGGCTTGTTGCCGAGGGGTTTTTCTACATCCTAGGCGCAAGCCTATATGCCATGAGAATTCCAGAGCGTTTTTGTCATAAAGAATCAGACAAATTGTTAGATCACCCGGTGAGCGGAAAGTTTGACTATTTTGGTCACTCACACCAATTATTTCACCTCATGGTTGTAATCGCAGCGTTTTGTCATTGGAAAGCACTTGTCGGTTGTTACCATTACTTACACACACACACTCGCACACTCACAATATAAATACTCTCTCGAAATGAACGCAATCAAAGCGAAAAATCTAATCATCCTACCATGTCATTCAATCTGGAAATCCGGAGACACTTTAGGAGACCTGAGAGACGAGTGGGCTCTTGCACCATTTCAATTTGAAGGGAGCGACCACTTATGCTTCAAGGAACACATTGCTCAAAGTATGAACTTGTTGAAGACAGATAGCCAAGCAGTATTGATAATTTCAGGCGGCCAAACAAAAGCAGACTCTGGTCCTATTCTGGAATCGTATTCATATTATCAGCTAGGATTTGCGCTATTTCCTGATGACTGGTCATACTGTTTGAAAAGGATTTTTATCGAAGAGCACGCCAGAGATTCGTTTGAAAATGTGCTATTCCTGATCTGCAGATTCTATGAAATATTTGAATACTATCCTACGACTATAACCGTTGTTGGATTTGAATTTAAACGTCAAAGGTTTGTCAACCAACACCTCCAACAAGCGTTGTTGTTTCCTGGAAATAACATTCGATATGTTGGCAACAGCCCAAATCCGAACCATGAAGATGAATTGCAAAGGAATTATTATTTTGATGAACTCGATGCCAGCGAGGCTCGTCATGCTCGAAATCTATTCGAAAAGGATTGGTACGGTCGCACGGAACCGCTCCTGTTGAAGAAGGCGTCACGAGATCCCTTCAAGAGATGCCATGGATATACAAGAAGCAATCCGTCACTCTGTTCATTCTTGAATGCAATTGGCGAAAACAGCAGACAAGTAAGCAATGAGGACATTCAGAAGCTTCTTGACATTCCTTGGGTCAAAAGCAGCACCGCCGATTCAAGGACATAAACACTATTGAATACTATATACTGATTTTTAGACGCGGTTCTTGCTTCTTCTTTCTTGAACCGCTTGTGCCAAGTCCTTCAACATGGTGACAGTCGTTTCCCAAGAGACACAGCTATCTGTAATAGAAACACCATATTTGAGAGATTCTTTCCCCCCGTCTCCCGGAGGCATACTTTGTTTACCCTCGTTGATGTTGGATTCAATCATAACACCAATAATCGACGACTCTCCGGCAGAAATTTGTTCGACAACCGACTTCAATACAACTGGCTGGTTCTTGTAGTCCTTCTTAGAATTATCGTGGGAACAATCAATCATCAATTTAATGTTTGGATCAGAGCTTTTAGCGATACTTTCCTTTGCTTTTGCAACTGACTCTGGGTCGTAATTGGTAAAGTTCTTTCCACCTCTCAAGATGATGAAACAGTTCTCATTTCCTTTCGTAGTTGTGATTGCTGCTAATCCGTTTTTGGTTACGCCCATGAAGTGATGTCCCTTCGAAGAAGCCTGAACAGCATCCAAAGCAACACCAATGTTACCATCTGTACCATTCTTGAAACCAATGGGAAATGACAAGCCAGATGCCAATTCCCTGTGCAATTGAGACTCAGTAGTTCTCGCACCAATGGCACCGAAACTCAAGAAGTCGGAGAAGTATTGTGGAGAAATGGTGTCTAACATTTCAGAACCGATCGGAACACCAACTTTTCCAGTCAAGTCGGCGTACAATTGTCTAGACACTCTCAATCCCTTATTAATATCGAAAGTGTTGTCAACATTTGGATCATTAATGAGACCTTTCCATCCAACGGTTGTCCTTGGCTTTTCTAAATAGGCTCTCATGATGATCACCAAATCATCCTCTAATTCATCAGCCAATGATTTAAGGCGACCAGCATAGTCCAAGGCTGCATCAGGGTCATGGATGGAACACGGGCCAACAACTACAAGACAACGATCATCTCTGCCAGCAAGGATTCTGGAAGAGTCAATGCGGGCCCTTATGACAGCTTCCAAGGATTTCTTGGAGGCGATAATCTCGTTTTGAAGTAAAGCAGGCGGAATCAATGGATCGTAACCTAAAATTCTAGTATCATCGTATTCCTCAGGAATAGGTGTTTGGCTCATGACTCTTTGGATGTCTTCTGAAGAATAGAGGTCAAAGTATTTTGTACCAATATGTCCTACTAGTGAGTCAGCGAAAAATTTTATGCGTGCTTCAATCAAAACACAATACTCGCCTTCACAACAAAAAACTCACTGAGCAAACCAATTCTATCGTGGCCAGAGGAGTAAATGACCTGCCCAATCGCAATGAACAGCAGGAGGATGAAAAATGCCAGCATTTAATTTACTATTGAAGATTACAACACGGATATGACAAAGTCACACGTGACTAAGTAGCGATTGTGAAAGTGCTGCCTGGAATATGGATGTATGCATCCTGTTAGTGACGCGGGATTCGGGATGCACTCCAGCAACAGATTAACAAGACTACAGGGACTACAGGGACTACAGTGGAATTTGTTCGATGAAAGAAACACAGAGAATTTTCCTAGGATTCTTTATTTTTGGTCTACTGAATAACATTTTGTATGTAGTTATCCTCTCTGCTGCCATTGATCTTGTGGGGCCATCAACTCCGAAAGCAGTTGTCTTGCTTGCTGATATTCTCCCATCGTTGACAATTAAAATACTTGCCCCCTTCTTCATTCATGTAGTTCCTTACGGGACCAGAATATGGATACTAGTGGGACTATCATTTAGTGGTATGTTGATTGTTAGTTTGACATCGAAGGATGCTATCGCTAAGAAGGTTGTTGGAATTTCTTTGGCTTCTCTTTCATCTGGAATGGGAGAATTGTCTTTTCTCCAACTTACACATTTCTATGATGAGAAATGTGCAATAGGTGGATTCTCTTCGGGAACAGGTGGAGCTGGGCTTCTAGGCAGTTTCTTGTTCATGCTTTTGACAAACATCGTGGGCATCCCCACTTGGGGAGCTTTGCTATCCTTTGCGATCGCTCCACTTGGAATTCTTTTTGCATTCTTCTACTTAATAGCCCATCATTCGCGGGAAACTGCTTACCAGATACTTGCAGACCTTAATGTTAATGATGTCGAATCGTCAGTGTCAATAGTGACCGAACCTGGCATCAATGACATCAATATGAAACTGAGTGATCGTGCCAGTTCAATGTTTTCTTATATAAGAATGACTTTGAAAGAGATATCCCCTCTTTTTTGGCCATTTATGCTCCCATTATGCACTGTTTATGTTGGTGAGTATATCATAAACCAAGGTATCTCACCCACCCTTCTTTTTCCGTTGGACGAAATTCCCTCCTGGCTCATTAAGAAGTATAGGGACATCTATGTTCTTTATGGATTTCTCTATCAATTGGGGGTGTTCATCTCGAGGTCTTCAGTTTCTTTTGGTTTTCGTGTTCGGCAACTTTATGTTTTGAGTTTGTTGCAGATGATCAATGTTGGAATTACGTTGATGCAATCCTTGTATGACTTTCCATTTTCGAGTGTTTGGTTACTTCTTTTGTTAATCTTCTACGAAGGACTTCTTGGGGGCTTACTGTACGTCAATACTTTTATGTCAGTAAGTGAACAAGTAGAGAAAGATAGGCGAGAATTCGCCATGGGTAGTGTGGGAATCAGTGATTCGTTTGGAATAATGGTGGCAGGATTCATAAACTTGTGGTTGGAGACAAGTCTCTGTGATAGTCAAGTCAACAGGGGGCGGGACTGGTGTCGAACTGGTGGGCCGTGAGAATCAATAGCACAGGAAAGCGATCGGATAACCCCGTATGGAAACCAACCCACAAGATGAATCCAGAGGGGTCAAAAGCTTGATGTTTGTTGATAATATAGTACTATGCTTTCTAAGTTATTGGGTCCTTTCTCGTGAATGTGAATTCAGTTTACCCAACAGCCCTAACTGTTCATGTAATGAGTGAACGCCTCGTAGCCTCGGCTTTATATGAAAATGAACTTTCTCATTCTATATTTGTATGCAAGATGCGGAGAATCTTACCTTTCACACATGCCGAGCCAACATACAGAGGGCCATATAAAAAAAATTGCTCGATTAGGTTATACCCCATCTATTGGAAAGGTTTTTTTGGGGTGCGGAATGTTGAGTGCAAGATAAGACATATTTATATTTTCATCCTGTATTCCATGCGAGATCTGATTTTGAAAGTAGAAATGAATCAATCAATAGCGAATGCCGATTTTGATGTGAATATTCTTGAAGATGCAAATACGGATCCCAATATCACATTGACAATTCCGTTGCCTATCGACAAGGACACGTATATCGATGTGAAGCCGAATGAAAATGTGTCAAATAGTTTCATGCTTTTGGGGCACTTCATTGAATTCATTTCTGGAGTTAAGTTCAATGAAATTTATGCAAAGAACGAGCATAGATACTCCGTTAACAAATTAACAAAGAGCTTCAATGATTCTTCGAAAGAATACATGAAGAGAAGGTTGGAGACAACAGACGAGCGCTTAGACGAAATCGTCTATGAACTTGTCAATTCGGAGTTGCGGATGAATCTTATCAAAGCCGAGGACTTTCCCAAGAGATTCAAGGACGTAAAGGAGTTTATGGTGCTGTATTGTACCGCTGAAAATAAGAAAAGCCTTCCGAATTTCATGTCAATTACTGCTCTTAGGGTTTGTTATGTTACTGTGATGAAAACTCTTTCGAAGATGTTTCCACAGGGTGTTTGGGTCAACAATAGACAATTGAGTGAGTTATTTCAGGAATATTTGAAGAATCCAATGTCTATCGTCTTGTTGCCGAATCATCAGTCGCATCTTGACTACGTTATTATGCATTTAATCTTTATGAGATTCCTGTTCTCTATTCCAGTGGTTATTGCGGGAGAGAATTTGAACGTCGCTATTTTTGGACGCATATTGAAAGGTCTCGGTGCCATATTCATCAAAAGATCATTTAATAACGAATTGTACACAGAAAGAAATTTGACCAATTATGTTGAGTATGTCTTCCTTAACAAAGTGCATTTTGAAGTATTCATTGAGGGCACCCGTTCCCGAGATGGGAAACTCTTGCTACCAAAGTATGGTATTTTGAAGACATTGACATCTATTTACCTAAACCAACGGAAGAAAGAGGGGAACAAGAACTTTGACTTGTTATTGCAGCCAATCTCGTTTACCTATGAAAGAGTATATGAAGCTGAAGGTTATCTCGATGAATTAATTGGAAAAGACAAGAAACAGGAAAGTTTCATGAGCATTCTCTCGAATGGCGTATCCAACCTCATGTATGGTGTGGATAGGGATGACAAAAATTTGAAGAACCTGGAGGATGGGTTCATTACTAACTACGACCGGGTATTACATGGTAAGATATTTGTTAGACTTGCTGACAGGTTCACACTTTCGTCATTCGTCGAAGACGAAGGAAACAGAGTAAATGGTGATGAAGAAGAAGTTATTTCCGAAGAAGATATTAATTTGAAAAAGTTGGGCTTCCAAATCTTGCATGCCATTAACGGCGTGTCATACCTTCCCCAAAGTGCAGTGGTCGGTGTTACCATTCAGACGTATTACTACCTCAATGGAGCAAGAGAGTTTCCGATCGTGAATTTGCTTCCCCTTATGAATTTCTTAATTGACTTATATTTGGAAGAGAACTTGAACGACTCAAATATGCAAATCTTGACAAGCATTAAAGACTTGTCTGATGCTAATAAAGTTGATTTGATAAAAGACCAAGTTATTCGATTCTTCAAGTATAGTCGAGTTAATCCTGAAACAAATCAACTTAGAATTGAGAATTCATTTGAACTTCTCTATTACAAGAATCTCACTATTCACTTAATTATCCACAAGTGTTTGGCTTCTTTCATTCTTTTGAAGACGCATAATTTGAACTACATCAACAAATTGTTCTACATTTTCACTGGGTTCTTGAAGAATGAGTTCTTATTTGATTACAACTATAATCTGGCCAACAGTGTATCCAATATTTTGAAGCATTACCAGGATATCGGAGTGATCAACAAAGATTATAAAATTGTCGATCAGAATTATCATAAAGTTCTTTCTACGATTATTCAACCGTTCATTGAATCTTTTATGGTTTGTCTCGACAATTTGAACTACACAGTCGGAGTATTCTACGAGAATTCGAAAAACACAATTACTGAGCAGCAACTTATCGACGACTCATTGATGCTGAAGGACTATCCAACAACTAAGTCATTATTAAAAATAATTCAGAAGGACAATGTGAGAAACTTTCACAAGGAGAGCTGTGAATATCGTGTTGAGACTTACAATAAGCAATACTTACTTTCGTTCTTGTTCTATTTGAATAATTTGAGGTTGATTAAGATTTTCAAGAACAAGTCCAAGACGAAGGCTTATGTTATCATTGCCAACTCCAGAGATTTGAAGTTCTCACTTCGATTCATACAGAACTTGATCCTCAAGAATGAGACAGACGATACCTCAATTAATTATATGATTGACATAGTCGACAAGAATCCTGATCGCGACATCACCGAGTTGAAGGTGAGGTTATAGAAGCAACAATGTTGCATATAACATTCTGTTTACCCGTCTTTTGAACTATGCCTCGTTACATCATCAATAAACACTGCTCCGCTCCATTTCGCAATCTTATCTCCAACACCGCAATATTCAACACACTCCTAAATTCACTTTGTGAATAATTCAAACAGATATTTACTGAGAAAGTGAGACGCAAATCTGAATGCCAAAAGTCATGGTCATTACTTAGGTGCCAGTTTCATTTTGTATCAGGCTGTTTTCAGCCATTGACTGACAACCCCTATTCTCTCAACCTGCATATAGATTTCAACTCTCGGCTGAGCAAGTCATCTCACCGTAGCGTGTTTACGTGGAAATTCCAGTGTAACAATTTTATGTTCTCACCTTTACGTTTACCAAAGGTGGCTGAAGCATTCAAATTGTATGATTGAATAGCCGTTCCTAAACAGGCAAACTGAGGAGTATCCTAATTGTCATTTATTGCCAGCACAGCCGACGCTCCTCCACATTATTGATTTCGCGAAATTTCTTTTTGTCATTCCCGCTTTTCTTTCCTGGAAACATCTCACCCAATTTCCTCATAAGATAACTGGTTTGCTCCCTGATCTTCTACATACGAAAAACAATCTCACCTGGTACACCTTACTGTTTCTATCTCTCCACAAGAAGCTGAGCTTTAGCACGATTCAGTCACGCTCAAAGATTAGCTTGATCCTTTTAAACAGAAACAACTGACGTTCCCAAGAACAGATAATTAAGTTCCAATCGGTCCATACACAATGAGAAAGGAGTTGAAATACATATTGTACGGTCATGCTGCCGTCATATTGTTTTTGTTCTACTTGAGCTTCGATCTTATTAGTCTTGTTTTCGATGACTCGTTTGCCGATGCCTTGCTTGATATCGAATTGAACCCTGTGGACGGAAAGCTAGATAAGAGTCCAATCATACCTAAAATCATACATCAGACTTACAAGACCGAAGACATTCCGGAATCTTGGCAGCCTGGTCAGCAAGCTTGCGTTGACTTGCATCCAGATTACCAGTATATTCTTTGGACTGATGAAATGGCCAGAGACTTTATTGCTGAGGAGTACCCCTGGTTCTTGAAAACTTGGGATTCATATCCATATCCGATCCAAAGAGCGGATGCTATCCGTTACTTCGCTCTTGCGCACTATGGTGGTATTTACATTGATTTGGATGACGGATGCATGAGAACCTTGGATCCACTCTTAACTGTTCCGGCCTTTGTACGTGAGACTTCTCCCACTGGGATTTCGAACGATGTGATGGGTTCTGTACCGCGCCATGTCTTTTTCCTCAAAGTGATCGATAATTTGAAGAAATACCAGCGCAACTGGTTAGTGCCATACATCACGATCATGTTTTCGACTGGTCCTTTGTTTCTCTCAGTTATGTTGATTCAGTACAAGCGCAAGGGAGTACCTGAAGCTGGAAAAGTCAGAATCCTCTTGCCTCAGGACTATAAGACTCACGAGAAGTCATTTTTCTCTATCGCCCCAGGTTCATCGTGGCATTTGGACGACGCAAAACTAATCAAGTCGTTGGCAAATCATATTGGATTAGCTGTGTTCGGAGGCTTTTTGATCGCTGGACTTATTTTCTTGATGGAGTGGTGGTTTTACCAGTGGTGCATTCGTACGAATTTCAAAAAGCTTTTTGACCGCCTAGCAACGAAATTGAAATTGAAGAGCTATGTTAAGAAAAGATCCAGAAAGGATTCGAATATTCCCATCAATTTCGATTTCAAAAAGGAAGAATCCGTCTAGTTCTTTCAGAAATGGTGCACCTTACCAACAGTCATTCCCTTTAATGATAGACTACTTTAACGAAGGACCTCTAACGATTCTAATTGTTGATTGCTATTGATTATCTTGCTATCTTACACAATACGACTAAATGCATACAACTTTCATTTGAACTTGTACTATTTACAAGATTAATGCTCACTTTTCTTGAGTGCTTCTGGTTGCGTAGTGTGAGCGTAGGACTTTGGCATACTTTGAAAAATGGACAACCCAGCTGCCATCAACCCATTAATATCACTTAAATTAGAAGGGAGAACAACAGTATTCGTTTCCTTTGCAATCCTTCCGAACTCCTTAATATACTCTTGCGCAATCTGAAGTTTGATGGCGTCAGTTCCACCTCGAGTATTTGCAATGGAGTTCGCAATCTTCTCAATACTCAAAGCTGTAGCCTCGGCCTTCAAAATCATGGACTGCTTCTCACCTTCGGCATTATTGATCTTACTTTGTCTAGCACCTTCGGACTCCAAGATTTCAGCACGTTTTGATCTTTCTGCACTGACTTGTCTATGCATGGCATCCAAGACGTTTTGAGGAGGATGAATGTCTCTAATCTCATATCTCAAACATTCAACACCCCAATGCTCTTGGGCGGCTTCGTTGATGATCTTATTAATGTTGGCATTTAACATCTGTCTCTCTTTCAAAACAGAATCCAAGTTCAATGAACCAATCTCCGATCTCATAGTCGTTTGTGCAAGTTGACTGATTGCAAACTTAAAATCCTCGACACCATATGAAGCCTTGTAAGGATTGTGAACCTTGAAATACAAGATTCCGTCCAACTCCAATGAAACGTTATCAGCAGTAATAGCGTTCTGAGAGGGAATTTCGATGGCCGTTTCTTTCAAAGACTGAACGTATGTGATTTTGTCAATAATGGGTAACAAAATTGCCATTCCCGGTTGTAATATCTTGTGGAATTTACCCATGCGCTCAACAACATAAGCAGTCTGCTGAGGCACAAATTTCACAATAGTGTTTGCTGGAAGGCGCTCCTTCTGAAAGAAAAATAAAGATGGGGAGGCAGGGCGCATGGAATTTAAGGAGCCATAGCTGCGACTCAAAATGGCTCCTCTGCCTATTGTTCTCGCTGGTCTAGCAATCGTCATTTTGCAGTATGCTCTTGCGGAGTAATGACCTTAATTGCCTCTACTTTCTCAAAGAAAACATAATCGTGCCCATACCAATACATTATAATAGAAGTCGACAGTTAGAAGTCATAGACAGGAGTAAGACTGAAATACAAAAATTTCGAAGCTTCTAGTTTTAAAGTTTATTATTCTCGGCGAATTGAATTATGTTTGGGGCTCAACCAACTCACAGCAGACATTTACTCCCATTTCCGGTAGTAGCAGTTACAGAGATTGCAATAAAATGACAAGCTTCGATATTCCGCGAGGAGTAGTATAGCGGGAGAATTCCTACTCCAATGGGGGAAAGTTAAGCGGGGATTTAACACTAGCGGTCTGTCGGCACTGTGGGATTCCTTGCCCTGACTCTTGGTGGTTCAAGCCCATTATTGCGGTCTTGTTATGTAGTACTATCTCAGACCTATCATTCATACCTAAAAGGTAGCATCTGTCAAATGATCGAAGCTACTTGGAAGATTTGTCCTCGCATAATTGCAACTTGGTTCTAACTTGGCTATTACTTGGTTCTAGAGAGAAAGTACTTGTCACTTGAATCTTGTCTCAATTTGCATAATCTGAAAGAACTTGTCTCTACTTGAGTTAAAACGCTGCAGTAGAAGAACCTTCTTTAGTTGTAGACAAAACAATGAATAAAGATACTGCATCGGTACGATTTCCCGGACATAGGTGTTACCGATTCGTCCAATCTATTTCAATGGGTCCCTCAGACACATGGAAAAGCGATCCCGAGTGCATATAAATATGGAATATATACAGTCCAACAGACTGTATGTCAAGTGAGAGATGAGTACAATGACAAGCATTTCAAAATGGTAAAAGAGCATGAGATATCTGCAAATGAGAGATTATTTATTATCGAAGGCTTGAAACAGGGGTACAGGATTGATGGGCGCAGAGTCGATCAGATGAGAACAGCAGATATCAGACTCTCCAAGACTGAATATGGCTACGTGGAAATTAACCTCGGAAAGACACAGTTGGCTGTTCGAGTCAGCTGCGAGATCAGCAAACCATTCGCCGATAGGCCATTTGAAGGCATATTCACTATTAATTCTGAGATTAGTCCCATGGCTTCGCCACATTTCGAAAGTGGTAAGAACTCAAATGAAGAGATCCTTATAACAAGGTTGATCGAAAAAGCTGTGAGAAGATCTAATGCATTGGACCTAGAAAGCTTGTGTGTTATCGCAGGAGAAAAGGTTTGGCATATCCGAGTCGATATTAACTTCTTAACTTATGATGGAGGATTAATCGATGCTTCATGCATTGGTGTCATGACAGCACTTCAACATTTCAAAAAGCCGGACGTTTCAATAAAAGGAACAAATATCACAATTCATGATGTCAATGAGAAACAGCCAGTGCCGCTCAGCATACTTCATGTACCGATCTGTGTTACGTATTCATTCTTCAATCCTGGAGATAAGGAAGAAAACATTAAAGGCATTCTGAACCAAGAAATCGCCGTAATGGACGCAACTTTGAATGAGGAAACTACAAGGGATGGATCTTTGGTCATCACTATGAATAAGAATCGTGAACTCATTCAGTTGTCCAAGAATGGAGGCTTGCCTATCGATAGTACAGTTCTATTAGAATTGGCTAAGAACAGTCTCAAAACCACAGAAAGTATTACGGAGCAGATTAAGCAGTTATTGAAGGATGACGAGGAAGAGAGGTACAAAACTTTGCACATGGATCTCCTCGAAGTTGGTGCTTCCAGATAGTTTGGGTACTCAAGCCTTCCTGAAAAAGCCATCTAAGGCGCCCT
The DNA here is from genome assembly GCA_030569115.1 of Sungouiella ezoensis. NCBI lineage: Eukaryota > Fungi > Ascomycota > Pichiomycetes > Serinales > Metschnikowiaceae > Sungouiella > Sungouiella ezoensis. The sequence continues at coordinate 55,111 of JAJMJY010000033.1, forward strand.
TGCCAACAGCCACCTTTTTGACTGGTTTCTTTGTAGCCAATCCTACCTTTGTTGATTTCTTGGTGTTCGCTTTTTTCGTAACCAGAACTACTGATTCCATATTCTCCTCTATAGCTGCCATCGCTCTATTTCTGGATTCTATTTCCTTCAAATAGGTATCCAACGGAGATAAGTCAATGTGGAAATGCTCCAAGTATTTCATTTTCAACTTTTCTGATAAGTACGAACCAAATATCATATCGATACAATACTTCGTCGTTTGTAAGTCAACGAGTTCGGGTGCTGGAGTATCACTAGGAGAACACAAAGAGGCTGCAATATTTCCAGCAAGGATGAAATTAGGAGAGATTTTGATCAATGACTTCAATCTCCCGACCTTTTCCGAAATGAAGTCAAAAGACTTCAGTAGCAGCAACTTAAAATACTCATCACCATTCTCTTCGATTGTTGAGCAAAGGAGGTCCATACAAAGTCTAATCTTTGATGCGAGTGTTGGGTGGCAGGACGTAAGGAATAGATTATCCACAATATCATCGAAGGTATGAAATCTTGATGTGTAGAATCCTGGCTGCTCGTACATTGCATTGAGAACGTAGTAGGCGATGTTGAATGGAGTACAGGTTGTAATGCTTGGAGTTTTCAATACCCAACCTTTTGATGAATCTTTACTTTCAAGGATGATCGACTTCACTGCTCCTCCTGAAGGTAATTGTGGTTGTGCTGGTACATCGAAGTCGCTAGATCCATAAACCTCTCGAAGTTCATACAACTGATCAGAAGTGGCCAATAATTTCTTTCTGGAGTCGCCCAAAGACAAGGATATAACATCAAACGAGGAATATCCCTTGGGAAGCAAGATCAATTTCACACCGTCATCTAACTCCATGATCGTGAGTTTTCAATTTTGACGCGTACAAAATAGTTCTGGATATTAGAGACCACCCAATATGCTCAGAACATTGAATAATTGTATTGTCTATTCATGACATCATAAACGATCAATAATATGAATGATTATATATCCAATACTTGTTGGGATGCTTTGTTTACATTCCTACCCAACTTTGAATAAGATCACGAATCGCACCAATGCTGGCCAAAATGATCATTACTGTTCCAAAGACACTAAAACTCAATGAACTCATGGACGCTGCTCTGGGATCCACATTAAGCAAATGGGCTGTAGCAATTGCACCGCAGTTAATCCCCAAAGTAACCCCCCTGGTAACAAAGTCATTCGATGGAATTCTCAACAAGTTGAAGAACAGATCGCCAATGAGCACGCCACAGATTCCGCTTAGAATTGTGCAAACTGCCATTAATGAGACAGATCCACCAAGGGAGCTGATTAACGGGGTACCAAGGGCCAAGGTGACCAGTCGACCGATGAATCCAATAGATCTCTGTGCACTTATTCCGATCTTGTATGAGATGATCGGATAAGAAAAGAAAGTTAGAGCCATGGAAATAATTAAAGGAGGCATTAACACCCAAAAATTCTTAATGAAATCTCTTCTGTGTGTAAACATGGGCAATGATAAAGAAACGATAGAAATATCCATCATGGAGGAGAGAAAATCACCACAACCTGGCCAGAGTGGTTCGGCAGTGAAATGCTTGGACAATTCAAAATCTGGCACCACCTCCCCACTATCCCATAGAGTTTTGTTGTTGAATAAATTCAAGTACGTTTTTCCTGTTTTGTAATACCTCAAGTCCATCAAAAAACCACCTGGTGCACCTTTATGGTAAATTAGAGACCCAATAAAACACACAAAGAGAATTTCCGCTGTCAGAATTAGGATAGGATGGGCAAATTTTCTCAATTTGGGCCATTTCACAGGTATGAGCAAGGCAATATAATAAGCTATGACCGTCAACCCTAGGTGATATGGCAACATCACATGAATGGATCTGACATAGTAAAATGGAAGTGAAACAACGAAAAGCACCAAGTATAAGAACCAATCAATATAGTTGGTAACAAATATGGCTGATATCTGTGCTAATGGAGACAAGTGGTCGAATTCACTCGCTTCCGCTGCGGATTGGCCTTGAGAAGATGATGAAGCGGACATCAGTTGTTCTAATGAAGCATTATCTTGGGTTCGAACGCCGGAAACAACGTGTGGTGTCGTACTGAATCTTTGAACTTCAATTGCAGCATTACTATAATCGAAGGGGCTCGGGGAAAGAGTGGCACCCCGAGTTGCGTAAGGTGGTTCTGATCTGGCTGGTCTCAAACTTGACATATCAATGGTAGTTATATCGTGGGTTGTCGAACTATTCAAATTGAAAAGCTCGACCTCTTCATCATGTTTTTCAGGCTCTGGTTCGTCATCTTGCTTTTCCAAGTTGAATGAGTACAACCCTAGCGATTGCAATATCATCTTAAAAAACAAGATCATGTAAACATCCAAAACCATCAATACAAGTCCCCCAACAACAAAAATGGCTGCAATTTTCAAACATTCGATGAAAGTTATGTGATCACTTAAAGGCAAAATAACAAATGAAGGAATGAAAAATACGTTGATCCACTTGAGTGAAAAGTTCATCAGAGGTTTAATGAGCAACAAATAATGTTCCAAGATCCAATGCGACGCATTACTGACAGTGTATTTCCAGTTGTTGTTGTTTGTTCTTTCAATGGAGGATAGGGCACTTAGAATACATAGAAAAATTAAATTGATCAACATTCCAAGGACCGAAGCAGGGAACTTGATCTTTATGACTTCCGAGAGAAATATGTTGAATCCGTACAAAACAGCGAGGAGGATAAGGATTCCAATCGGGATAACAAAGAAGGAATGAATGATATGGTGCCGCGAGTACCAAATTCCATAGCCTGTGCCTTTCAAGACTTCGCAAGAACTGGGCATGTCTAGCTTTTCGAGGAGTTGTGAGCGGCTTGATATTGAAAACTGTTGAGAAAAATCCGGGGAAGAGTGACAGAGAATCTGACCGCGACTTCGGTCTTACGGCACAAAATCTAACCTAGAAAATAATGCAACTACCCCGATCCCAATTCGCTTCCACCTAATTCCCTTTCGCCTTAGGCATCGATGGTTGCAATTGCAGATGTTTAGTGGAGTCCTACTGACACGTTGAGGACTCTCAACAACTCTTTTTCATTCAGGTGTCCATGCGAATGCTCTATCAATCCTATCTGACAATATTCGAAGTTGCAAATCAAGAATATACAAACTCTGCACTGGAGGCAGCTTTTTACTAGGAACGAAGCTTGAGTTTAAATTTAAAGTATGCTATGCACGAGAGATGAGCCCAATTCGGATGGCGTAAAAGTTAATAGGTGCTCCGAAGGAGAGAGTGTATTCTTCAGATCATTTCAAGACAAATAAAGACCTCACTTTGATCTATTAGAAATAGGACGATTACTACTGACAGTTCCACTTAGATTCCTTTCTCAATGATCTCCCTGAACTCCTCCTTTGCGTATCTCAATCCACAGTATCCACAAGTCGCAGCCTTTGGCTGGTCTAAATTGATGAAAACTTTAGGGTGGCCCTGCAACGTTGAACCCTTGTTTCCGTCACAAACAGCAGTGTTACCCTCATGCAAGTATCTGACGGGCTGTTGAGCAATCAAATCGATGGCAGCGTAAGGTTGTGGTTGCTTGCTCAAGTCCTTTTGAACAAACCTTTGAGGGTTCTTTGCAATAACCTCTCTTCTCTCAATCTGGCTTGGAGACCAGATGTTGTCTCTATTGGGGGCTTGCAATGCATTTTCATTTTCTGCCAATTCTTTGAGTGAAAGGCCAGTAGCAGTAGCCTGAGCTCTCTCAGAAAGGGTAGCCTGATACCTCACGAGATTTCTAAACAAATTTCTGCCCAACATCGGATAGGTGGTTGGTGGAAAGGGGTGTGGTGAGGACGTTTTCTCTCAACAGTAAGCGCATTTTCTGAAAACCTTCATTGGATAGTAGTTTGGCACGTGAACATCATCACATGATTAGGTAGGTGAGTATTATGCATCTTAGCTGAGAAATCAGTACATTTTGCCATTCCAGAAACGCATTACACCAAAAGGGAATATGGCCACTTGCTACCGTAGGAAACTGTAGCTACGGGGCAAGCATTTTCTATATAGATTAGCAGATAGTTTTGCAATGAGAAATCAATTAAGATGAACAACACTTTTGTGCGATGGCAGCACTTTTAGATTTACTGAGAGAGTACAGGATCTTGACCACTCAGATTGCCTTTGGATTAGGATTTATTTCAACTTGATGTAAGAGAGAGTGTGTGGACTGGTTCTATCCCTCTTACCAAGAAAATGAAACGAAAAAGTGCTCAAATAGATCTTGCTGAATGTTTGTAACATTCCGAAGTGTTCTGTATGTCCTTGTTATGATGATAAACCTTACAAGAAACACACACTCTCGCGTGATAGTTTAGATTCGTAGAATTGATGCCAAAGTACCTAGTTGATTTCTATGAAGTAGGGAAACGGGGAATCCAAAGATAAACAAGCGAAAGGAGCATTGAATAACAAAGACACTGAGATTACGATCTATTACATCTCGAGCTTCCGTTGATTCAGATATTCAAATGTATGGATTATTCCAATCTGTTAGTACGGTGGTATATTATTGTTCGCTTCCCTATCCAGAATTTTGATGAGTTGAACATCAAATACTTCAGCAGTTTACTGTTTCATACCAGTGTTCATATACAATCATGTTCATACAACTCAAGGAAAACCTAGGAACCTTACGTATTAGTTTATTATCACATGCTAATTGTAGATTCCTCTTTCTTATTGTTTGGTTCTGTTGTACCTATGATACATCCTATCTTCAGGAGATCCGCATGGTGGTTCTGTAGATCCCTTTATCCTGGATGTACTATACAAGATGCTAAACTTTCCTCTGATCCGACTTCGTCTTCTTCCTAGGCTCTTCCACATCCTCGGAGCCTCTTTTTTTACCCTTGTCCTTCTTCTCCTTCTTGTCCTTCTTCTCCTTCTTGTCCTTCTTGTCCTTCTTGTCCTTCTTGTCCTTCTTGTCCTTCTTGTCCTCACCATCAACAACAGCTAACTTATTCTCATAAGATGCTTCCTCTGGTGCATCGAAAGCCCTATTTCTTTCTTCCTTTCTCTTCTCACTTACCTCTTCTTGTTTGTGACGCTTTTCTTGCAACTCCTTCAAGTTCTTTTCGCGCTTACCCATGAAGTACTCACCACTCTCAATCTGCAAATCAACCTTTCTAGGAGCTTGCGTAGGTGGAAATGGTGTATAGACCTTCCTATTCTTCTTCTGGTCTTCGGCGATCTTCTTGCGAGCAACATTTCTCTTCTTGAACATTGGTAAAAATCTAGACCAATCCTCATTTGCCAAATCTGGATTCTTAGCTAATTCCTGTTTGATCATCAACTCTTTGATATGATAAATTGGATGGACGTTCTTCATACAGTCTTCCACAACCCTTCTGACATCCTTCAATCCCTTGAAAGGGCCCATGGCACTGACCGTATTTCCCTGCACCAAGATGTAACATTTAGTAAGCAATTCCAAGGCTTTAAGTGTATTACCATTAGGACCGACCAATCTTTGTCTTCTCTTGATGAATCTGTCTTTATTACTGACAAAGTTGCCGATCTTTATGACATCGCAGGCCACATTGTCTTGCAAAATCTTCACTGCCTGAGGATATGGCACTGATCTAGCCAAAAGCTTAATTAAGTCCCTGGCCTTCAAGATGATAGCGGGATCGAATGTTTTTCTAGTGGTCTTAACAGTCATAGATCCTTCGACTAAATCAAGCTGACAGGAAACATTAAGTTGGTCCAAAGCATTCGTTACATCGCTCCATATAGACCTCAAGTAGTTTTCTCTGTATTTTGGAAACAACGTCATGAACGAAGATTCTTCAGTGAAAGGTTGTCCTGAAGCATTATCTTCTGGCTTAAATTCTTCAATTTTCCATTTGTCAATGTCAGGAGTATCCCAAGGCTTGTCACGATTGTGAGTGGAAACCATCTCTACTTGACTATTCACAGCACTCTGAGGATGCTCATCAGGGAATTTTTTTTCCTGGGTCATTTGACCCTGCATAATATGCGAAGTTAATCCCTGAGTACAGGACTGAAAGTGCCTTTGGTCTTAACTGTGTTGAACAGCGAATTTGTTTTTTAACCACTGAGTGGGCCACACCACCTATTGGTAGCAAAGAAGGAGATAGGGAATTTACAATAGTTGTAGATACAATACCAATAGGGAACCGATATGAAATCCAACATGAAATGTACTGATTTAATTTTGGAGTGCATGTAAAAAGGTGACTCAGCTCAAGTTCTCTTTCCCATCAGCAGTCAACCAAACCAGAGAATCATTAATGGCCAAGAAAGTACACAAAAGTACAGATAACAAGGGCAAGTCTCTTAAGAACTCAAAAACGAAGCAACCGCTACTGAAGTTGAAGCTTAAACTCAAGTCAAAGAATGCAAAAGCACAAACTGAAAAACTCAATCAAGACATGGCAAAGATCGTTGATATTCATTCAGAATTGGTACTTAGTGCCCATACAAAGAAAGGAATTAATGCTCTTGATTCCAAGACTTTACAGGAAGATCTCCAAAGGGATGAAATGGTTCAAAAGGAAAGCAAGAAGGCAGAGATTGACTTGGCTAATCAGCTTGGTCTAATCACTGGCATGTCCCTTTAGGTTTCAAAAGAAAGTCAAAACTTTGCTTCCTTGTGATTCTGTCGTTCTGTCCACTAAACAATACTGGAGACAAAGGTTTCTACATTGCACTGAAGCACGGGTATTAATGAAAACGAACACATAATAATTACTTATAACAAATTGAGTACGAGAATGGAAATCTCTGAGTACATTTGATAGCTCCAAAGAATTTTCCGAGATTTTTCTTCATAAATCTACTTTCTGTTCAAAGTCGGCCTCCAAGAACCAAATTATAGACCCAACACTGCATATAAAAGAGATGCCAAAGCTGATTAATAGCACAGTAAAAAATCTTTTGCGAACCATGTCTGACCTAACCAACCATAACGAAGAAGAAGAAGAATTCGTTGATATTAACGAAATCGCAGAGGAGATCGCAGAGGATGTCGGACCCGCTCCTGAAGAGGACGACATTGATATGGATTTGGATCAAGGTGAAACTCTTGAGATCGACCTAGCCAACAACTCTTGGACCTACTTTGACCAGCACAAAGACTCGATATTCACTATTTTCAAACATCCATCCTTGCCTTTGGTTGTCACTGGTGGTGGAGACAACACTGCTTATATGTGGACTACCCATACCCAGCCTCCTAGATTTGTTGGTGAATTACTGGGCCACAAAGAATCGGTTGTATGCGGTGGATTCGCTGGAGATGGTAAGTTTGTTATTACTGGAGATATGGCTGGTTTTATTCAAGTGCATAAGGCTGCCAAGGGTGGCCGAAAGTGGGTCAAGTTCCTGGACTTGGAAGAGGTCGAAGAAGTACTCTGGATCACTGTGCACCCCTCTTTGCCATACTTTGCATTTGGCGCACCCGACGGTTCGGTCTGGGTGTATCAGATTGATGAGGCCAACAAGTCGTTGGTACAAATCATGTCAGGGTTTTCGCACACCTTAGAATGCAATGGAGGTGTCTTCGTGGGGACTGACAAGCAGGATGAACTCTTTTTAGTGACTATTTCTGAAGACGGTACGATTGTGAACTGGAATGCATTCACCGGTGCCGTTAACTACAAATTGCAACCACACGATGACTTCAAGGGTGTGGAGAGCCCGTGGGTGTCTATTAAGGCGCACCAGAACGTGATCGCTGTGGGTGCTAGAGATGGCCAGTTGGTCATCATTAACGTGGACTCCGGTAAGATCGTGCATATGGTTAAGACCATTGAGAACGTCGAGGATATTGCTGACCTCTCCATCGAAGCATTGGCATGGTGCGAGAGTCCTACTGTCAATCTCTTGGCTGTTGGTCTCGTGTCTGGCGATTTGCTCTTGTTTGACAGCTTACAGTGGAGATTGCGTCGGTCGTTGAAGGTCGATGACACGATCACGAAGCTTGAGTTTGTTGATCATTCTCCAATTCTTGTTGGTTCTAGCATGGACGGGAAAATTTTCAAATGGGATGCCCGAACAGGTGAAGAGTTGTTTGTAGGAGTTGGTCACAACATGGGTGTTTTGGACTTTGTTGTATTGGATCAAGGCAAGAAGTTGGTGACTGCAGGCGATGAAGGCGTTTCATTGATTTTCTTGCATCAGTAATGTAATATAGTAATAGAATATGTTTTTTTTAAGGCTGATTGCAATGGACGCGTTGTTGACTTTGTTTAGAGTGGGTTTGAGCTTCGTTGTTCATTCCATATGTTGTGTCTCAGCTTATGAACATGAGGTTGCACTTTCACTTTGAACCAAAGTTGCGCAGCCACACGAGATTATGGCTCAAGTATAGTGAAGAAGTAATCAAAAAAAAAAGTTACAACGAAATCTGTCCTTTTTGCACTCCATATTTTTTTTCTACTTCTTCAATGTTGTGGTCAGAAGAACTGGATATTACTATTGCTAAGTCCATCGATGTGACACAAAGTCGAAGTAGTTTTTTCCTTATGACAACTGAATATTCCTCTCGTCCTCTCGTCCTCCCATTCTGCCTGAAAGATATATTATAATCATCTTATAAATATGTCCTAAGATAAGACCATAACTTGGATAAGATAAAGCATTGGTTCGTGTTGTCTCAGGAAAAGAATCTATTGGGGCTTACTTCTCACCAGAGTTCATTCGCAAATGATTTCGTTCTTTTCAGAATCCTTCTTTGTATTTATGATTTTGCCAGGGGTTTCTTTCACGGTTCTTCTCCGCCTCTGAACCGCGGCATCTTCTCGGATCCTTCCGACTCTATTGCGTTGAACCTTGCATCCTGATTCATGAATTCGTAGTAGTGTATGCGAGTTGATGAGCATACACACTCTATATGTAAGGTGATATGCAGACTACTGAGCAGAGCACTGTTAGGTAAGTGTGTCAGACTCTAGAATGTTGGAGATAGGCGATACATCTCCTGATCAAACAAGTGTCAGGGTCACGACTGACAAAGGTTTGATATCATTCTATCTGAGGGTTGTATCATGATGCGGGGTTTGCGCTTCATGTGTGTTTCATAATTGATACGTCAGATAACTATATAAATAGGGTTTTATGCCAGTCTTCTAACAACCAACAACTCAATCTATTAGAAGAACAGTAACAGTTCAATTACTTGTTTGTTACTATAAGGCTTTCCCTAACTGAGAGATATTACACGTTCCCAATCTTCTCTCTCCGAGTTATAGATCCTGTATGAGGATCCTATTGTCTTAACGCGAGTGCGAGCCTGTATGCACATAATTCCTTTGTCTGCAGATACTTGCGAATCTGTCCCAATGTTGAGACACGTACCATAATCATTCTCATCAAGGTATAATAAGTATCAAATCATGACCACGGACGAGGCTAGATTGGAAAATTTCATGATTGGTGGCTCAAATAACAAACCAGATAGGCCCTCTGCGGCAGATATGCTCTTTTACTATGAGCGAATACTACCCTTCAAACAAATATTCCAATGGCTAAGTCATTCTCCAAAGGCAACGAAAGACTTCACAATGAGAGAATTTGCATACGAGTATCGCCTGGGTGCTTATCAGAGATACAATTCGTACTCTTCGGCAGAAGAATTCAAAACATCTGTGGTCAACGCTAACCCCACACGTTTCGAAGTCGGTGCCGTTTACGCCGTGAACCCGAAAGAGAGGAAAAATTTGCCAAAGAGCGCAATGAAACCAGTGTCCAAAGAGTTAGTATTTGATATTGATTTGACCGATTACGATGATATCAGAACATGCTGTTCGAAGACGGATATCTGCACGAAGTGCTGGAAATTTATCCAAGTCGCATCTGAGGTGCTCACTACAGCGTTAAAGGAAGATTTCGGCTTTGAACACTTGGTGTGGGTCTTCTCCGGCAGAAGAGGAGCTCATTGCTGGGTCAGCGATGCGCATGCGCGCTCATTGGATGAGAATGCCAGAAAGTCTATCGTGGAGTACCTAGATGTTCTTGGAACACGTTCGCTGAAGAATGGACGAACCCTGCTTGGGTTACGAAAGCCATTTCATCCACACGTGGAGAAATCTTTTGAAATACTAAGGCGAGAGTTTCAAACAATTATTTTGGAAGAGCAGAACCCGTGGGTGTCAACCTCAGGTTCTTTAGAAAATTGGAACCAAATCGAACATCTCTTAGCTTTTCTTCCTGAACAAACGCTTCGGTCTGCGTTGAGAAACAAGTGGAAAGGTCAGGCATCAATTTCTACATCCAGAAATAAGTGGGATGACTTGAACGCTGTTGCCCAGAAAGTTCTTAAGCATCAATCCCAGGTCAATCAACTTAATGAAGCCAAGAAAGAGATCATCATATACTACATGTATCCAAGATTGGATATAGAGGTTTCAAAGCAAATGATCCATTTATTGAAGTCTCCATTCTGCATTCATCCTGGCACGGGTAATGTTTGTGTACCTTTTGATCCATTGCGCAACATATCGGGCAATCACGAAGATGATGAATATGGATTCAATCCAATGACTTCCCCCAATTTGTCTCAACTACAAAATGAGCTTGATATTTGGGAGGCCAAAAGAGTTAATCGTGACTCCAGCCAACCACTTGAAGAATCTGAAGCAGAGCAACAAGCGCAAACTCGGATTCCAGATTATGAGAAGACAAGCTTGAAACCTTATGTGGAATACTTTGCATCTTTCGTACATGGCCTCACTAAGGAGGGCCTTAAGAATACAAAGAGGAAAGCTGACACTTTGGAGTTCTGAGCCTGGAATGCTACTAATCAGAAATCTCTTGCTCGGGTCTAATGAATAATCTTAAGTAACAGGGCATTGTCCTTCCCCAATGTCTTCTTTTGGCGAAATATCCTCATTCTTCCACTTTTACTTTTGATAATGATTGTTTCATCATTTCCAAGGCGGGGCAGAGTCAGGATTGTAGAATCGTCATTGTGTTCATAATGGAACCACTCCAAGTATTCCAATTCATCGTTGTATTTCACATGCCCATGAGTTAGCGAAATATCACTGTAGTTTAAATATGGATAGTGCCACTTGGGAACAAAAATAATTGTAGGATTCTCCTTGAATTCTTCGAAGTCCAAGTGCACATTAATAGTTACAGTCAATGCGAGCTTTGACGTTTTGATGTCAAATTCAGATGCCCTCAACTCTGCTATGGTACATACCAAAAATGGGCGGATAACTGCACTGACCGCTCTCACTCCGTCTGGGGAAGGGTAGCACTGCTTGAAGTGTCTGTACCGAATATTATCGGAAGAAGCTGATATCAATGTCGAACTTTCGTATCCCAAAGAGGAGTCGTCAGAATCATCTCCTTCCTCTTCTTCTAATGGGCCGAAGAATGATTTTTTGAACAATGAGGGAAGTATTTTCTCTTTTTGGTAGGCGATCTTCGCCTTCAACACTTGTGTGGAACCAGATCGTCTCAAACAAATAGACTTGAGTGTTGGCGAGACACTGCTTCTTCTTGAAGTAGATCTAGAAGGGGACTCTGGATCTTTTTCAAATGCCAAGTCTCTGTCTTCTGCTGACCAAAATGAAAAGTCTTCATTGTTCCAACGATCTCCCCATTTGTGCGAATTGAGACTGCTGTAACACCAATATGTTACGTGCATCTGCAGCCCTTCCAATGCATTAGCAAGGGCGTCAAGTGCGGAAGTCTGTTGAAAATAGCGACCATTCTCGTATGCCCTCTTGCTATCCATATCAAATGGCATCCCTGTCTCGGACATGAGAACCGGAATGTTTCCCAAGAACTTTTTGCCTTCATTAGAGATTTCCATGAACTGCTTCTTGACACAGTTACGTATGGCACGTTCTCCGAATACAATTCCCAATACGGGATTCAAGTAACGCCCGCGCATGATTCCAAGCGTATCGACATTGTAGAAATTGTTCCAGCTTTTAAACATCAACGATAAGCCATCGTAGTAGTGCGGACAATAAATAGTTTTGGTGTCGATGATACCACTCTTATTGTCTTTCAAGTTGGGAGGGAGTTCAAGAACTGGGGGCTGGATCAATACAAATACTTCAGGAGCTAACTTCCGCACCATCTCCTTGAATTTCACATAGTACTCCACGAAAAAAGTATTGACGAAAAAGTTGATGTCGATACTATAAGGAAGTCTTTCGTCTGGAACGTCAAAAGAAATTCTAGGTGAAACCTGATTGAAAAAATTAGGAAGCAACAACTCACAATCGCTGTTGCTGAAGCCAAGCCTAACATTTTGTGACAGGCTTGTAAGATGTTCCCAATCAGTGCCCTTAGTCCACTTCCAAATACCAATACCAGCAAAAATACACTTACTGAACTCCCAGCCCTCCCGTTGCCAACCGTATTTTTTATTTAATGCCTTTCCTTCTTCACAGGTGAGCCAAGCACGCTGCCCACCAGGATCCACCAACCTGCTACCTTCTTTTTGGGGCCCCGTCACAGTGATTTTGTATACATCAACCTCAGCTGGGAGGCCCATTCCTAATCGGAAGCACTGATAAACTGTAGGAGAAGAATCTATGCGCAATTGCTGGTCCCCTGGTATGTAGGCTAAGTGCTCATGGCCCACTAGTCCACAATTGGGTTCATTCAACAGCTCAAATCCTAGTAGTGAGCCGTTCTCAAACATATCTGGAAGTCGTTTGACCACTGCATCCCAAAGATATTGAAGACTTCGATTGAGGCTATCTTGAAGATAATGTTGAATGTTGATACCATTGATTTTCAAATGAGGAAAGTAGGTAGCCCCTGCAAAGAAAAGGGTGAACATGGTGAACAGCGCCAAACGCTTGTAATTGGAGGTCCAGAGCATTTTCAGATAGCTTTCGGGGTCTGTTCTTCCCTTTTCGAACCTTGGATCATTATGTAAAATGGCTGCTTCGGTTACAGAAAAACGAGTAGGCTGTAGACCAGCAGCATGTAGTGTCCATAATGGGGCACCCGATCCACCTGAATACCTTGACCAAACGTCTTGGTGACACTCTAAGAATACATAGAGTCCACCCACTCTATGAACGACTCGAAGTACTTCCACGGTGTAGTCGATGAAATCCTCATCGTATTTACCTGGACCAGCATGCTCTAGGGCCTCCCATGTGACCAAATACCGAATACAATTGTAACCCCACATTTTGATTCGATTCAAGTGCAGCTCAGCTTCCTCAAGAGGGAACGGGCGCCCAACAAACGAAACAGTCTCTCCTTCAAAAAATATGTTAGAAGGATCAGCGCAGTTTCCCTCGTAGGATGGCATGAATGGCTCAGCCGGAAATTTCATGGCACAATCTACATTGATACCTTTGAGGATTCGCTTCCTTCCATCTTTGTCTACCAATTGTCCATCTTCCACATGTAGTGGCAGACACTCCAAAATTGACTTTGTATTGTTTTCAACTCTAGTAATCGACTCCGTGGACCCATACCTCCTACTAAGAGGTTTGGTTCCAGAAGATGTGATGCCTTGGACACTATTGTACACAGAAAGACGATCACTGATAGCCTCGCAGGCAAGTTTGGCGCCCTTGATAGCAGAAAAAACAGGAGACATAAGATACTCTCTTTATGCTGTCTGGCCGAGTATCACTCCGTTTTATGAAAAATAGCTCTCTCACTTGGTAGTTGACATCATTTCTTGCACCCCACTTTTTCCCAAACGCCGTGCATATGCGTCGCATGTGAGCTAGGAATGTTGAGGCCAATCGAACATTATCTGCACGGACCTGTTGATGAGGGGATAAGGCAAGCAATATAATCTGATACTTCACGACAAGAGGAAATGTCTTAAAATCAATCAGAAACCAGAACTCGTTGGATATCTATCTAGTTTAGGAGAATATAAGTTGTGATCGCAATCTTGGAATCTGTGACGAGGGTCGGTCCCATTCATTGGTGAAGTTGGCTAAGAGCCTTCTTCTTTGCTTCCACTAGAGATGTTAACCTCCATGCATCCTGATTTTCAGCAAACCGGTCGAATAAAGGAACGATTTTTTCTTTCTTTTTGCGTTCGCTGAGGTTGTTGGGGTCGTTCTTTCGGAAAAACCTAGGCGCGAGCTCCAATAGCCATTTGGGGTCGATGGCACTAGCGCAGTGCATATACTCCTTGGTAGTAAGAAGCAACGTGTGATATATGACATATTCAGTACCTTTCCCAAAGAGTGCCAGCAGCGGATGTAAATTAACAGCTGTCTGGTCCACCAACGTGTTGTATATGCCATCGTGCGGATCTCGCTTAGCCAGATTCCTGAAATATCCTGAACAAAAAGCCTTTCTCACTGCAGCGACATCGTTAGATGTCGCGATAGATAATCGAAACCTGTTCATGATCGACACTAACTGTCTGCGAACATCTAACGCCTTTTTCATGCTTCTCTCATGTATGAAGTTCTCTTTGCACCATGCCGAAGATCGTCCGCTGAGCTCCCACGATTTGAAAACATTCAAAAGAGTTAAATGATCTCCATGAATACTATGGAATCGCTGCTTCCTCTGATCTGCACTAGCCTGCTTTTCTTTTGGCCGGTAGAATACTGTCTGCACCGAGAGCATCGCAACCACACTCAAAACCTCGGAACTGCACCCTAAATCCACTGACGCCAACACCGTCTTAGATAATGCAGGCTCCATGGGAAACTCAGCCATCTGTCTTCCGAGTGGCGTTAGGAAACCTTCATCATCTAGAGCATCAAGTGTATAAAGTGCATGTAATGCATTAACCATTGTGGGCAAGGGTGGCGGATCCATAAACTCGAAATGGAGTAAGTCATTAATTCCCATCGCTTTTAACATCAAAATCGTGAGAGATAGATTCTGACGTTGAATTTCTGGAACTGGATTCGGCAACATCTCGGTATTATATGCTGATTCCGTATAAAGCCGAAAACACTTCCCTGGTCCGGTACGTCCAGCACGGCCAGACCTCTGGTTTGCCTGAGCTTGAGAAATTGGTGACACAATCAACAGATCCATTCCTAGCTTGGAATCGTAAGCATTAACCTTCACATAGCCAGGATCCACGACGTATTTTATACCATCTATAGTAATAGAGGTCTCCGCAATGTTGGTTGCCAACACCACTTTTCTTGCACCATCGGGAGCTCGTTCGAAGATTCTTGATTGCATTTCGGAAGGTAACGCAGAATAGACAGGCAATATGATCAACTCTGGAACCGAATTTCCTAATGTTTTCATACGCTGGAAAAGAATCTCGCAACTTGTATCGATTTCTTCTTGACCAGTAAGGAAGACCAATATGTCACCACTGGATTCCGAGATATGGATCTGCATTATGCAATCAAGAGCAGCAGCAAGATAATCCGTCTCGGGTTCACGGGAAAAGAGAACCTCCACAGGAAAAGTTCTTCCTGGTATTTGGATAATTGGACAATCGTTGAAGTAATGGGAAAACTTTTGAGAGTCCAATGTAGCGGAAGTTACAATAACTTTCAAATTTGGATTCAGTTTCGTTGCAGACTTTAGCAATGCGAAAAGAACATCTGTAGCGATTGTTCTTTCGTGTGCTTCATCTAACATAATGAGCGAGTACTTCAGCATCGTCGGATCAAGAAGCGCCTCCCTTTGTAGCATTCCATCTGTCATATACTTTATCCGCGTCTTTGAACTGGTAACATCTTCAAAACGAACGTAATAACCGACTTCCTCGCCAACTTGACACCCGACTTCTTCAGCGACTCGCTTGGCAACTGACGTTGCAGCCACCCGCCTTGGCTGCGTACATCCAATAATTTTCTCTTTCCCATCAACAACATTGATTGCTTCCTCATAGACATATTGTACAATTTGAGTAGTTTTTCCGGAACCCGTTTCTCCTACAATAACCAAGAACTGGTTTTCTCTTATTGCCTTCACCAACAGACTTCGCAGTCCATAAACAGGAAGCGATTTCCGTTGCTCGGCAATTGTAAGATTCGTTTTCCGTCCATATTCGATCTTGCGACCTTGTTGACTTTTTCTCCATTCTGAAATAACGGCCCCTGTCTGAGTCCCGTTCGCATCCCCCCGTCTTGTCACGAACGCCAACGGATCATTTGATTCCCGTGCAGCTCTAGCCTCGGATTTTAATTGTTTCTGTTGTTGTATCCGCTCGTCTTTAGCCTTCTGTGCCAATTTTGATCCACCCATGGCTGCTCGGCCCATGGATCCTGCGGGATTCTTGATTATTAACAAAGGGTTAGCACTTCCAGCATTAAGGGTCTGCCCCTTCAAAAATGAGGGCTCATCCGTATTAAGTTCGATGTCAACTTGAATATCTTCATTGTCCGCAAAGGTTGTATCTTCTTCAATGCTATGCTTAAGTTCTGGGTAATTTGCGGCCGAAGCGGCCCCAGATGCAATGAGTTGGCGAATCTCCCACCTTTCTGGTGAGGTCAATCGTCTTCTTTTGGTATCACTTTCATTAAGCTTATGACGTCCTCTTTCTTGCCTTTTTGGCTCCCCGATTTCATCCAGCTTATCAAGTCCAGTCAACTGATCTATTCCAACCATAGTCAAAGAGATCTTATCACTTCTTGCGCCAGGTTCTACCAGCAAAATCTTCACGTAAACCTCCTGATTTGGCTTGAGTACATCTTGTGGATGTCTGATGTGTGTTCGGCCATCAAACAGCATCTTGGAGATATGACAAAGACCAGAAGAGAAAGATGTGGGACTATCAAGTCGAATGAACGCTCCATATGAGGTTATATTACTCACATAGCCTTTGTGAAGTTCACCAACTTTAAATTTGGACCCCTTTATGATGTTAGCGCTAATATTGTCCGATCCGCCCGACTCCAACTTGATACTTTCTTTCGGTAGAGCCCTCAATTCTGGACCCAGAACTTGTCTGACAAAAAAGTCTGTCTCTTTCTTCATAGCTTTCGCCAGATTTATTTGCTTCTCCTTGTTTAGTTTGGATTTGAGGAGTTCCAGCTTTACCTTAGGTTCCGTAGGCTTTGACGGTAAAGTGATTGAATCCCTCTCTTCATTTTTGACGATAGGTTCGGTTTTGGGCTTCATTTGCCCACTGTAAGATTCAATGACATTGAAAATTTCCTTAAGGAATGCATCATTGAATTCTCCACCACCATTTTCTCTCACAGACTTAGTGAACGAGAGGAACTTATCATGCGTATACCCAACCGATTCATATAAACTTAGTAGGAAGTTCGAGAGCATGTGATCATCGTCTGGGACTTGGAGATGCTTGGCAATAAGCTCAGCAAGCTGCAGAAGCAATCGAACATCGGCCATATGTGTATAGTAGTAGATAGATTGGGGCGACCGTGAAGATCGGTGTGCGATCTATGTAGGTCCCAGACCAGTGTAGTAAGAATCAAGAAAATCGATGGAAGCGGAGTAGAGAAATAAAAATAGTATGCAACAAAATGGATACCACCATTCTGATTAGGATTGTGTCATATGCCGAAGCGTAACAGTTTTTTGAGAAACCAAGAGAGTGGACCGCAGAAGGTTTCATCTATGTTCATCAGATGGAAGTAAATACATACTTTTCTTCCCTGGTACCTAACATTAAAGCACCTGTTATACCTTAGTATTAACCTCGAAAGTGGGAAATCAAACGTAGCAAGTTTTTGCAAATTAGCTTGTCAAAGGCTGATGCAACACAGTCAGTTGGATTCTGGAAATGAAAAATTGAGGATGAAAGATGAAATCTCCTAAATGAGTAGTACTACCACAAGAATAAAAACTCTAAAATGGGAATGCTCGGATTGGGTAATCGTTTGCACTCTTTCTCTCTTATTCCGCAGCTCTATTAGTCTTCATGTTATTCCTCCATTAACTATACATCGAGTTCTCTCACGCCATTCTTGTCGACAACCTTGACGTATACACCCTTGAAGTCTATTGGCATTCTTTTTTCCAATTCCTTCAAACTCATCTTCAACAACTCCAAACCTTCTTCTAACTTCATGTCCGGACGATAGTGCCTGTCAAACAAAGACGTACAGTAGAACGCGGCATACCCATGTGCTCCGTAAGGCAATTCCACCTGGGTGCCTAAATAGTCAATCCAGTTCAACATTGGCTTATCTGATTTCGTGTCATAGCTGCCAATCAACACATTCACTTGGTATGGCTTTCTAGATCTAATAGAAGTGGCTAGTTGATTGCGTACAAAGGATGCTGTGGCTTTGGGTGACAACTCTGAGTCATTTTCTCTCATTGAATACAACTGGATATTGGCCTGAACATACTCAGCAAATTGGACTGTGTCCCCCGATTCTCCAGTGTAGGCAATCAAGTTGTGAGTGTTCAATTTTCTGGTTTTGTCGTCAGTGTCTTTCAACACAGAGATACCACGTGTAGCAGCCTTCGAAGTAGCGATGATAGTGGCGTCCAGGACCTTGATGCCGAGAATGATGTCCATTGTGTGGGTCTAATTGAATTTGGTGTTAGCTGGAGGTTTCGAGTTGAGTATTTGCCACGGTGTGCGGGACTCATATGAAAGCCATCCATTGCATGTTAACAATACTATGATAAACTATAATTATATATACAACAATAAATTATGATTCAAGCATAATTAAGATTACTTGAACATGTGCTAAGTTCACAACTCAAAAGTTCAGTGGTACGTAAGAAGTTGTCAAATTAGACCTCCCATTATGAACTAGATCAATTCATCGAATTGATAATTAATCAAGAATACATTGTCCACTCGCAATCGAAGTATTCCCACTTTCAACTAAACACATCTTCCATCCTCATCCTCCGTGGTATCAAGCCAAAGCTGTCACTTTCTGTTCAATAATTCGTGTAATGAATTGAACCAAAGGAGAGTTTTCGTTCTTCAATTGTCCCTCGAGAGTGAGTTCAATTTGCTTCTCAACCAACTTCCCGGTAAAGTCAACCTCAATGTTGACAGTATCTTCCACATTCTTGAATGGCAAGATAACTTTACTTTGTGAGTAGCTTACCAACATAATGGAGAACTCTCCCGTAGTATAGTCAACGCCGGTAACGGTCAAAGATGTTCCATCAACTGCAATGAAACCTTTCTCCACAATGTAATTAATGTTTTCCTTATCACGAAGTTGGAAGGTGAATGCTATAGCGTTTCCATCGGCTTCCTTCTTTGTGATTGTAGCAATTGTGTCTACATGGCCTTGCACAACATGACCTCCGAGTCTGACCTCAGATGTCACGGCTCTTTCCAAGTTGACTCTCGAACCCTTGCGCATTAGACCCAAATTTGAACGACGGAGAGTCTCAGGTGCAATTCCGACTTTGAATTGCGTTTTTGCACTATCAAACTCTGTAACAGTAAGACAAACTCCGTTGGTACTGATGGAGTCACCTAAGTGAACATCCACTAAGATCTCCAGGCAATCACCAATTACAGCGGAAACTCCTTTGCCTCCCGACTCGGAGATGTCGAACTCATTATATTCCAAGACAGTACCTACTGTTTCAATCAAGCCCGTGAACATTTCAATGGATGATCTAGGTTGTGGTAGGGTATCAGGAAAGAGTGAGGAAAGAAAACCCGTGCACCTCATACAACTGGGTGGAAGCTTAGTGAGCATCTTACTTGATTGTCATCGCAAGTTCACGTGCGTTCGGCAGCATAAGACTAGAGCCAAAGACAGTAATCGCCTACAGCAAAAACTAAAGGAAATCATATAATCCAACTCTTTGATAATCTTTATAGTGTAATACATAATAAATCAAGTAAAAAGAAAATTAACGCTACTGGCTTGCGGAGATTAATGCCTGTAGCTGTATGATAAAAATGACAAATGAACCAGTTTCAAATTACAACACGACGAATTAAAAGCATGCGAATTATGAACAACTGTGCCATTTAGATCAACATAGCAATACCGGCAGCGGCGGCAACACCGAACACACCGGCACCAACAGCCTGGACAGCACCAGCGTTAGCAGAGGAGGAAGTACCGTTGGTACCGTTGGTACCGTTGGTAGCGTTAGCAGCGGAAACAGCAGAAGCAGCGGTCAAAGCGAGGACAACGGTCTTGAATTGCATTTTTGTTTGTGATAAAGAAAGAGAAAAAGAACTTTCGGGTCGAACGGGGGCACCCTTATATAGTGGCAATGTAAGATTCCTGCATTGTGCCCTGAGTGTACAAAGAATCCAAAAGAAATTACTGTCTACACGATCGCCTAACCTTTCCGATAACGAATGTTTTTGCTGGCATCCGCGAAATTGCCACAACTTCCGGGACTTTAAGGAAAGAGAATGAATAATGTGGTATTTTGCCTTGCTTTCGGATCCCTGGTTTTAATTTCGTATGGATCTTGCCACAATATTAGAGTAGATGGAATCCACGGACGAATCCGTGACTAATCCGGAGTTGCACATAATACTACCCTTTTCTGAAAAACTTGTCTATTTTCGGAAAAATAACTAGTTGAGATGGCATACAATATCTCTGAATCTAGGCAGTGCTACACGCCTCGGTGACTCCCTTGGGTATTAGTGGTAAGACGGCTTTTTTCTTCAAATGTCGTGGAAGATGAAGTGATCCTTTTGGAATGCAGTCGACATCTTGGTCTTTCGAAAATACTTGAATTCTCGGCAATGGCTGTTCTGGAACCTATCCGCATTTTGCAGCGAAATTCATTCTCCGATAACCAAAAATACACCGATCAATTTCTTTTTCTTTCAAACCAGCCATGCGTTTACTTTCTTGGCACGATGACCCTTTTTTCCGAAAATCCCACCACTCTTCGATGTCTGTGTGAAGGAAGACAGGGTCGCGATGCGTTCTGGGAAAGATAGCATTTCAACTGGCGAAGATTCCTCATAGGAATTTATTTTTTTCTTTCATTTTCTGTGTAAGGTTGCTCGGGTCTTTACTTATATCAAATTTATTTGTCGGCTTTCTCCCCAACATGCTGCAGATACGGGTTGCAAAGATATATTATTCGCGATTACATTGCTACATGCACTTGCAGTCGGGGCTATGATTGCTAACACGAATGTTCCTTACAAACTTCACTCAAGTATGAACGCCAAACGCCAGAAACATATGTAGAATACAGAATACACAAGACGCTGGACATTACCAGGCGATAGGGACAGTCAGCTTTTAGGAGGCAGCTTGGGGCACCACTTTTGGATGATTTTTTCTGTCAATGATGCCTTCCATGTCGAAGCAATAGTGGGGGGGGGGATGCGCGCTGTGCGGCTATCGTGCAACCGAACAGGGAAAAAGAGCACACTTCATATAGGTGCTAGATGGAAATGGAATTAAGAAAAACTGGTGGGGCACACTGTTCTACGTTCTTTTGTCGCAGCCAAAACAATTGAAAGATAGGTACAACTTTTTCGTAGAGGCCAAATTATGTTCGTACCGGCATATGAAATAATGAATGAATTGTCAAGTCATTGCTAAGTTTATTCAATATGGAAACACTCTCCTTCTCCGTATGAAGTATGGAATCTAGGGAACTGAAAAGGACAGATACACAAGATTTTCATTTCGGATGTGTGTTTTCAGCTCTGTGTTCAAGTTTTTGATATACGATTCTCCTCCATAATTAATTCCCCCCCTAGTTTTTCTCTTCTTCTTCTTCCTTCTTTTCTTCCTCCTTCTTCTTCTCTTCCTCTTGCTTTTTCTGGTCTACCTCTTGCTTTTTCTTCTCTTCCTCTTCCGCACGCTGTCTGTCTTCAAATTCCTTTCTTCTTCTATCATCTTCCTTCTTCAACAAATTAGTCCTATTCTTCTCATCCTCTCTGTACTTCAGTGCCATTCCATCAGCATCTTCCTCATACAATTTGATCAATGATCCCAATTTGGCGACCTCAGATTCATAATTCCACCCATGCATGTATACTTTTCCCAAAAATGGATCTCCCCATAAAGCTTTGTTTGCTTCCGAGCCCTTTTGGAAAGCCACCATATTTATGTTGTACTTTCGCATTCTATTCAGTAGTAGCAACTTGATCTGATTCTCATGGAACAAGGTGAAGTCCTTACTAATAAGGTACTCACGCGATAGCCAGTCAGAGTTTAAAAGGTTGGCAAAGTCTTCGGAATTGAAAAGAGATACCTGCTTCTTCTCATCTTCATTAGCCCCCGGGCTTGATTACACCACTAGGGCCAGTCTTGCTGTTCTTCTCTGCCTTATCCTTAACGTAGTTGACTAAGATGTCTGTCTTCGACCAAACACGCATACTTGGGAGGTAATTATGCGACTCGAAACTATTCTCAACCAATCCCTTGATGTTATACTCATGGTTCAATCTCACTCCAAAATACTTTGGAACATAGCCCATTTGGTTCTGGATGCCTGTCATAGCAAGCGGACTCAATTCACTCAAGGAGCTGAAATGTCTGTCCCGACAGTTCTAAGCTTGCTTGTGAATGTTTTTTGCCGTCTCGGTGCCCACCTCGTTTGCAGATTTCTCTTTCCGGGGGTCAAGTTGAAACACGTAGTCGTAACGACCAGGAGCACGCTCTTCGCTCACAGACAAACCTGTAATATCCACGTAAAGGCCAGTCTGAATGTCAATGAATCGGGCATCTATGTTATTGTTTCCGTTGCCTTTTTCACGGTGTGTAATACTGTTGGTGACGTCAATGAAATATGTGCTCATACCATTGAATTCTGAATCCATCACATCACCAGCAATATGGTCATGACCAATATTTTCAACCACTAAAGTTTGATTGAAATCTCTTGCAAGTCTGTAGAGATCGCGAATTGGCATTTGGACATCATCATCCATGTCCCAAGGGAATGACATACCGTTCCAATACCACAGGAGCAAAGAGCCATGAGCAATCCAAGTAACGAATCCATGGATCCGGCAGAACTGCAAGTAGTTCTTGATGAGCCTGTGCAACATAGTCAGTTGCGGATCTGTATTGATGGTCAATCCGTTAAAGAATCGCCAGTTATGGTGATCCCCAAAAAAAACGATCTCCTTAGATATTCAAGAGCTTTGCCTCATTGAAAGATTTAGCAGGATCCTTGTTGTCACGAGAAAACTGAAGAGATTCAAGGAAGCTTTGCTCCAAATGGGATCTTTCCTTGTCCTTGAGACTCATAATTGTGTCTTCGACATCCATGTTGAACCATTCTGGCTTGAGCTTGATTTCGACTGGAACTTCAGACTGTGCAACATTGGGCCGTCTGGTTTTGAGCAAGGTTTTGTAGTTTTGCATCACGTCGATTCTTTCGGACTTAGAGCTAGCATATACTTCTTCCGCCATACCGCTATGCAAGAGGGAGTAATTCATGTCGTTTTGGCGGTTGGAGATATCAACATGGTAACTGCCTAGGCTGTTCGTAAGGAAGATAATTCTGGTAGGTGATGACATCGTCAGGTAGACAAACAGTTTTGCCATCAACTTCGCCAGCTCTTTTGTGTGAGGTCCAGGGAAATTTCTGTATTTTGAACCCAGGTAATGCATCCTCATCGTCAGTGCAATAGTCTGAGAAAGAACGCATTTCAGAGTCGGAGACGATCT
Source organism: Sungouiella ezoensis (assembly GCA_030569115.1). Lineage (NCBI taxonomy): Eukaryota > Fungi > Ascomycota > Pichiomycetes > Serinales > Metschnikowiaceae > Sungouiella > Sungouiella ezoensis. The sequence continues at coordinate 78,675 of JAJMJY010000033.1, forward strand.
CCTTGAGCAGAGAAATATCGAACTGGCTGCATGTTGGCTTCAAGTCCGATTGGATGAGAATGTACCTGTTGAGATCCAGGAGGTCAATCCAATCAGACAGTGGAACGGAACTTCAACTCCAGGATTGTTCTTGATCCACTCTAAGTAGACACCCAATGTAAATCTTGGATCAAATGGTTGCACTAGTGGTTTAGATGCATCGTTCTCTTGGAAATACGCCGGAATAGTAACGGATGTGGGTGGTTTGTAACCTTCCTTGAGAAAGAAAAGGTTGTTGGATGGATCAGTCTCCAATGTGGTGTTGGTAATCATTCTGAACTTTCGGATAAATTCCCGATCGGAATCAAGGTTTAAGTCCGATTCGGAAAGTAGCCTATATAGCATGTGGAAAGTGACTGTGACCTGATCATGGTACTTAGCAGTTAGCAGATTGACTGAAGGAGCGACTGTGAAGAAAGTCCCATAACAGATGACGAATTTTCAAACTTTTAGCGAATCGGCCAACTCGGACCGAAATTCAAGAAAAAAGGGAAAAGGTGCCCAGCTACACAGCAACACAGCTACGGGCTAGACAAGGAACAAAGGCTTTGGAATTCTTGTTGCGTTAGCTCCAATGTTCATGCTTGGCTCAGAGAATTGTGCGTGCACACTGAAGGATGTCGCATGCACGGTGATCCCCCAAGTGTAACAATCTAAGTAAAGGATGATAAATTTTGGCGGGGCGCATGCGGATTTATGTCTGTTCCACACTCGAGCGAAGTGCGTTGATAAGAAGCATCGACTACTTTCCAATACTCCTCGAAAATTCGTCTCGCTGTTTTATGCTTCGTATTGTGAAGGTGAATTTTCTAGCAGAGAGATAGGGATCCTCCTTTTGCATTCGTTTTTCTTGCATTCGAATAGTTTTGGTATCATTTTTCTTCTACGCAAGGAGAAAACCAGATCGTCGAAAGTGTGCACTCTGTGGCCCGCTACATGCAGTCTTAAGAAAGTTCATTCAATCTCCAACCTAGGTATTGCTCCACCTTACACCTTGCGTGAGAGGAGCAGCTTGATAAACGGTTGTCTATTCACGCCTATTGACTTTACAATTTTAAATATGACTCAGATACCTTCTCTAATAATCTTGCTCTGAAAGTACATTTAGTTGAACCTCCCATAAGGAGAATCCAGCACCAATTACTTGACTTTTACTAATACCAAGATGTATATTAAACCGTTTCGGATCCCGCCATAACTCCTTGAAAGAGTTGAAGCTAAGACTCAAAACACGGTAAAAAGGGATGCCACTTGCCATCGTGTGATGTTTCATTCTCGAGGGACCCGCAATAAGCGAGGTTGTTCGCTGCAGGAACCGAACGACATGCATCATTGGTTGAATATGAAAGTGCACACACAAACAATAGAGAGCGATAAGAGTCTACAAGTAACTGGGAACTCCCTGAGTGTAATCCGATGAGGCGAAACGTCAATCTCCTTCTCAATCATACTTCGATACGCTGACACGTTGAATACTAAAAAAGAGATTGAAAGTAAAAGAAGGATACCTGTTCTGGGCTTTGTCAACTGTATCAGTTGAGGAGATGTGATATACATGGGAATCTGAGGTGTCTTTATGTTCCTGCAATTAAACCACTCTTGAATTGGGATATTCATATCTGATTGTTGTGTATTCTTCAAAAGAGCACCATCTAACGATTCACAAGGTAATGCTAATACTAGTTACCCTTAATACGTCTTCCGCTAGTTCAAGCATAGATTGCTTGGGTTCCACTTTCGATATTTCGAGAAGTTGGGTAACCGACATGTGTCGACAACCTGTCACGATATTCTGAACGAGAGTCTTCAAATCATCATTCACTTTCTTTTTGGTTTGAAGCTTAGTACGACATTTATGGATTGTAGGCTGTCTCCCGACTCACAAATTCCAAACCACTTTCCGCATAAAGATGAACACATGCTGGTTGGCTTACCTACAAGGGTAAGAGTGTAGGTAGGCATGTGTGTTTATCTTTGTATTTCAGTTAGGAGCGGAATTTCTATAGTCATTCCAATTATCGGACCTTACGAGACAAGAAACGTCACTTACGTATATAATATTGCATACAGAGACAAATCTAATCCATTGCTGAGGTTGAAAAATAGTAGTATCATTAGATATTCTAAGATTTAACGAGCAAAGGAAAGATTTTCATCGTCAAGTGTATCTACACTGTGACATAGGTTCGTTCGATACTACGTTATTATTTACAGACTGTTCTGGATAGAGCAGCTTTTGGAACTCAACTTCTCTCAAAGGTCATTATTGAAGCTACCTAAAAACTGTATCATTTACTCTTTAATCAAGATAGAGGCAGCACCCATACCAGTACCAATACACATCGAAGTGAGACCAATTTCACCGGCCTTCAACAATGGCAAAATGGTAGCATACTGTCTGGCGCCAGTGCAACCTAAAGGATGTCCCAAGGCAATGGCACCTCCGTTAAGGTTCAACTTGTCTGCTGGAATATTACAAGCCTCGGCAGAATACAAGCACTGAGCAGCGAAGGCCTCGTTGATCTCGAAAACTGAAATGTCGTCCACAGTCAATCCGGTCTTCTTCAACACATCTGGGATGGCAACAGCAGGTCCAACACCCATGATTTCTGGTGGAACTCCAACGGTCGAGCAAGCAACAAACTTACCAACAATTGGATAGCCCTTCTTCTCGGCAAGAGATCTTCTCATCAAGATGACACCTGCACAACCATCGGAAACCTGAGAAGCGTTACCGGCATGAGTCACGCCTTTCTCTGAGAAAGATGGCTTCAACTTGCCCAACGATTGTGGGGTAACACCCTTTCTTGGTCCCTCATCAGTGTCGACAATGAACTTCTTCAACTTTGGCTCGTCCTCGTCGTCCTCATCCTCATCAGACTCGTTGATGTAAGACTCAATAGGCAAAATCTCGGACTTGAAAGCACCCGAGCTCACAGCCTTCTCGGCCTTGCGGTAAGACTCGGCTGCAAACTCGTCATTCCGGGCTCTGGAGATATTGTACTTGGCAGCAACATTTTCGTTGGTGAATCCCATAGGAATCATACACTTGACAACCTCAGGCTCCTTGCGAACACCCACATCTGGTCTGGCAAGAGCTGCAGCGTTGTAGTTGGAACTCATGGACTCAACACCAGCACCAATACCACAGTCGATTTCTCCCACCTTGATCTTGTTGGCAATATCGGCCACAGCCATCAAGCCAGAAGAGCACTGTCTGTTGACTGCCAGGAAAGCAGTGGTGTATGGAAAACCAGCGGCAAGAACAGCACCTCTGTGCTCAGTGGCACCGCAAGACTGTTTCAAACAGTTACCGACAGTAACGTCTTCAACCAACTTTGGGTCAATGTTAGTCTTCTTCAACAAGGCTTCCAAGAACTTAGTCAATATCCAATCGGTTCCCACGTCCTTGAAGCCACCTCTACCACCCTTGGTGATGGCGGTTCTGTAAGCAGCGATAATTACAACGTCATCTGGGTTCTTCTGAAGTAAAGCCTGCTTTGAGGAAGGATTCAACTGGCCGGCCAACTGATTTAATCTCTCCATTATAAATAGTTTTCTTTTTTAAAGTATGGGCTTGGAAATTAGCGTGGATCTTTTCGTGCTTAAATAGTTGTAGTTTGTCACATTCATCTGAGTCGCACTCCGCATTTTGGCGACCTGGTACTGCACAATACTGGAGATGATACCGAGGAACTAACATGCGATGACCCGAATGACAAACCGATGGGAAACTGGAGGAAGTTTTGGGCTAGACTAGAATGTGATGGTGGCGAAGAGCTGATGCGGAGTTAGGCTTTTGAGTGTGTGCTTTCTTGTACTGTTCCATTCATTTGTCGATTTGCCCTGTCTGGAATGCAAACTTCTTGTGCGGATAAAACTTCCGCGGAACGAAAAATGTGGGGAGCACATGTCAAATCCGTACATCTCACTTGCGATTAGATGTCGAAGATGCCCGACTTTAGACCCCAACATCTGTAGGATTTTGAAATCAGAAGATGCCTTGTCGAATATTTCCGAAGGAAAAAGCATGATCTTTTCTATTTCGGAAAATCTCTAACTTCGTTATTTTGGAAATTGGCTCGTGCGGTTTGCAGTATCCCTGTGATTTTTGTCGACCTGGCTCCTTCGGTCCAGCAAGCTTCAAATCCATAATGGCGGAATTAACTATTATCAGATGATTCTTAGTGTACTGTTGGTCCCTGGGCGATGTGAATGAACTGGAAAGCATTGTGACATCATGCCTTGGGTGAAAATGAAAGTAAGGTTTGGGGTCTACTCCAAAGCTGTCGGTGTTTGGGGCTATCTGACCTTCTTTAATGGGAGTAGTGTTGTGCGAGAAGTGTGTAGAATGCCACTTGTAGCTATCACTTATTAGAATTTGCAAGAGTTCCGGTATTCGTTAATTTGATAATTGAAACTATGAACCTTAACGGAAGTGGGTCCCTAGGATTAGAAAACGAAGTACAATCCGGAGTGAAATTTCTTCAACGTTAGATTGCTTTTTTTTACTTCAAGATGTCAAAACAAATTTCCACAGATACTCATCCGCCACTTCTACCTCGCTATAAACAATCCTTTGGTAGTGACCATCGGTGAGCGCAAATTCTAGCAACTCATCAAATGCCTCACCAATTATATATTCAAATCTTTCGTTTATTCTTCCATATATCAAATTCCGTCGCACCGGTCTCGGCCAGTTCGCCAAATACTCGTAAATGTCCCTTACTCTTCCCTCTCGAACGAGAATATCCCGATAAAAGGATCAACCTTATCTGGACGTCCTTCTGGACAAACTCCCATGAATATAAGTGAGGGCACGTCGACCTCGTTGACCCCTTCTGACGACTTATTGTTGTTCTCCAGTGATCCATTTGGAATCGCTTGGATCTTGGTAAAATCGATTCGAAGCATCCCGTCATCATCCACAACAACAAACAATTTATACTTCTGATCTTGTAAGTCCGCAGAGTCGTTATAATGTATCAATCCTTTCGAGGTTCCTGTAATTAACCCCATAGTGGACCCAATACCCATGATGTTTGTGCCCTTGATCTTGATGTATACACCACTGAGCCCAAACGGCGAACAGTGGATCTCTAGATCGCACTCGTTGGCAAATTGGAACTTTATCTCTCGCTCTTTTTCGCTATCCATGGATATCTGACTTTAAGGTGGCAGATATGGGCAAGTATGTAACCGAAGTCCCTTTGTGTGCAGGTTATTGGCCGTAGATTTGGCACAATCATCAGTTATGCAGCGATGCCACATGGGAAGAAAGCATGTTCTCTACGTCCCTTTCATGCTTGCTATTATCGCAAATGGGATTATGCCTTTCATGCTCTGTCTTTTTATTTAGAATTCCATGGCAAATTTCTAACGATCGCCATTTTTTTTTTGGCTACTCATAACCATAACAATCTATCATGAGTATTCACCATCTGAGAACGTTGAGCTGCGACATAATACTTGGTCGAAACCAGAAGCATTGATCAAAACTTCTCTTCTCCTCTTACAGCTTTCTTTCAATAATTTTACGCTTGAATTCTTCTATATAGTCCTCATTCTCATAGTTCGCTCATGATTTCTCTCCACTGATTGAAATTCTTAGGCTCCAACACTAGCTCGGAAACAGCGTTCGAGATCCAATTGAGTAGACCAACTAGATCTATGATTTTACCATCAATTTTGGCCCTTACATTGGTCTGAAGATGTCCTTGAGCCCTTTTCGCTTCCTCAACAAGTTCCACCATGGTCTCTCCACTATCTAGTAGAGCTTGTTTATTAGCAACCAACAAATTCGTGCTGAAATTAGTGGGCATAGTTACCTTGGGTGGTGCCTGCGGAAATTCAATGGGGATGGAGATGAAAATGTCCACGCTGTTGTTTCTGATAGTCCACAATTTTGGAAGATTTCTTGTGCGAATAATGGGTATCGCAACCTTGTACCTAGTTTCCGAGTTGGACTTATTGAACAACTTCACGCTTTTACCCAACTTCGTCGTCATCTCCTCAATTAACTTTGCACGCCTTTTCAAGCCTTCCTCGCCGATATTGGGCGGAATGTCTTTGGGGCCATTCACTTTCTCATGAGTGGATGGGGGTGGAGGTGTTGGCTCAGGGGTAACCAAAGTTGCCGGGCTCTTGGAAGGTTTGAACGTCACAAACTTCATTGTTTGCCGTTTTTCTTGCTTCAAGAAAGACTCCAAGTATTTGTCGAGGGTCTGAATCTGAGAAAGAAGACCTTTTCCATCCACTAGTTTTAATGCTTCTTCGTGGGATTCTGTCTCGGGTACTTTCTTTTTCGTGTCCCTGGATTTAGTAAGTAGTGCAATCTCCTTGAATCCTCTCTCGATATTCACTGCAAACCCTTTCGGGATATCGTTGTTCAACACGATTAGTGAGGGAAGTGCCTTGGCATTTCTTGGATATCCACTCGGAATGGTCAAGTTGAACTTTAGCATATCTAGCTCAAATGGGAAATCTGGGTCTGACGGACGAATCATAAAACTGAGGTAAACTGGCTGCAGAGGATCCCTAGAGATGACTTTTTGAATGTAATCACCTATGATCTGTACTCTCTGCTTCTTGTTGGTCTTGAAAGTCCCTTTATTCGATTTCACTTCACTTTCGGGTGTAGCTTCTCTCACTTCATCGGAATCCTTTGCTCTGCTTTCGAGATGGCTCTCGATGATCTTGCTAACGGCGATTCCATTTATGGTGATGGGTTGATGAGCTCGGATAAGTTTGACGACCTCAAGGTATCTGAAGTCTTTAGACTCTTTGGTTGCAGCCTTCTTGGGCAATGTTGGCTTCCTTCGTCTTCTATTATTAGTGTTGGCAGGAGCTGGCGATGGGGAACCTTCCATGGTGGGACTGATGAGTTGTACGTCTCCAAGTGAGATCTTCAGTATGGAGGAAAGATTCACTAATTCGATGAACAGTGGGAACCAAGAGAAAAGAGAAGTAGAAAGATCCGGACTAAAAAGAGATAGTCTTCGGCATCATATATGTGCTTACGTTTACTATCCTTTTTTTCCTACTTCGTCTGTTCTCACTCCTCATGGCCTTATCCATGATTACTCATACTTCCTATTTGTGCTCGCATTTTGCACCCATCACCATGACTAAAGTCTCGCCAGTTACAGTCCAAATGATTGCTTTGGCATTCCTAAAGGCACCTGAAATAAAATATATTCATAGGATTTTCGTTCTTTGCTTTTGGGCAGTTAGGAATTGGCTTGTCCACCTCAATCGACCAAGCCGTGGTCAGCTTCTCATCTCCCTCTGGGCATTTTCTCATTTCATCTGTAGCTGTGGAACATTACTCTACATGGCTTCGAGAAACCCAATATGGTTTTATGTGGGTTTAGTCGGAGCATTTTCCACGTACACCTTGATGGTAATGCGTCATCTTTTCATCTTGTTGAATGGATTCCGTCAGCAAGCGGAAGGGTCCCCTTTGTTGTGGATGATCAAGTCAGAGAACTTTACATTGCTTTCAATGGCGGCTGTGAACTTGATATCACCAATCAGCATTTCCAAAATGGGGTCATTTTCTATTTATTCCCTATTAAATTTTTCAAACTTCGTGGTGCAAAGATTGGGCAACTCAACTTGGCACAACGTGTTGATGCCAATCATCTTCCAAGTTGAACCTTCCATGTTAGCAATCGCCATTTACATCGACATGGTTGCACTTCTTACGTATGCCTACGAATTTTGTACGGGAAAGGGTACTTTGACCTCATTTTTGGTTTTCGGCGTCATTCTATTAATGAGACTCGATCAGTCTTCTGTGGCAGCCTCGTGTCATCATCAAATGATCCGTTGTCTATTATCTTTGACTTCACACTTCCGGCTCACAAAAGGCATTCACCATATGCTCCTTGTTGTTGAGGAAGCATCCCGTATTCTTCTCCATAATGGTTCACCTGCCTCAAGCATTCAAGACTACGAGTCTCCGCAACCCAAGAGTAGAATAGCACTGTCAGTGTTTGTACCCATGGAGGTGATAAAAGATATCTGAGGAAACAAATAAAGTCATTGAGAGCCTAAGAGTTGGCTATTTCTTTCTTCAACTGCTGCAATGTGTTCCAGCCCTCAGAATTCTCCCAGGTGGCCTTCCCCTTTGACATGAGTGAACGAACACATGTTCTAGACTTGTACTTCCAATCTTTGCAAACCAAATCGCCTGCGCCATGCTTTCCTGGCATTTCTCCAAGAGATTCGTACGCAGAAACCAAATCAGAACAAGATTCGACCGCCTCGTTCCATGCTTCTTCGTCGACGTCCAATTCTGGTCTCAGAGATGTTGCACGGTATGCTTTCTCATGGCATTCCAAAGCAGCCCATGGTTTTCCTCTCCAAAGTTCCACTCGACTGACAATTCTCCAACACCTAGCAGAACTGTTGATCACGTTGGGCAAAATGTTGCAGATTAAGTCGATACAAGATCTCTGGAAATGTGTAAGTCTCAATTGTTGAGGATACGGCTCCTCAATCAAAATCTGCAGCAATTTCTCGAGCACTGGAATATCAACCACGGCTCCATTTCCCTCCTGTTGGCGAATAGAGATCAACTCTCTGGTAGCATAGAGAACATCGTTCCACTCGCCCAATTTTGCTGCCACGAGAAGATAGTTCTCAAAGATTCTCCAAGATCTCTTCGAAGCTTCTCCTTGTTGCAATGCTCGTTTTAATGCTGTAAAAGCCTGCCTAACCTTGTCAAGTCTGAGCAATGCACTAGCTAAGTTCGACCAAGCATGAGCGTTCGTTTCATCTAGAGATACACATCTTGTAAAAGCTTCAGCAGCTAACTGAAAGTTTTCTGCTTCAATTCCACAACAACCGTAAAAATACCAATTCTCGTATGAAAGAGGGCTGGCGCTGAGACACTCATACATGTTCTCAATTGCCAACTGTAGGTTTTTGGTCAAGCCAGATGTGGGTGGAGGATTATAGTAGTATCTCGACAACGAAGCCTTGGCTTTAGCATAATGTCCAATTTCCCATGCTCTTTTCCAAAGCTCCGGATCCTCCTTGATATCACCCAAGATGCTGATAGCACGTGCATCATTGGTGTGGGTCTTGATACGCTCAGACAAGATTCTCTGTGCTTCGAGCTCATCACCCACAGCAGCATAGCACAAAGCCGCCTCCACCGCCATGTTCAACCTTAAGTAGATTTCAATGGCAGATTTCAACACTCCAAGAGACATGTACTTTTCTGCAAGTTTGGCATCCATCGTCCATTGTGCCATAAGAGGAAGCTGATGGATGAATCTGAGTCTGGAGGCTACCACGTTGGTAGCGGAGTCTTCGCTATTAGTGGGCAAGAAACGGGTCTTAATGTTGATGCCCATCTCTTCCACCAATGCAGTCATTTGCAAGATTCCTCGTTCCACAGTTCTTGACTTGTTTGTCTCAAGAGCCGATCTCTCCCACAAGGCTTTACCGAAAACGGACCAGTTAACGTTCTTCGTGGCAGAGTAGACTATTCTGTTAACCACTGCAGACAATTCCTCCTCCACCAATACATTTCCAGATGGAGAGGTCTGAATTAAAACGGTAAAACGTAGCAAAAGTTGAATGTTATCCAAATCACTCAAAGTAGGTTGATTATTGGGGTCCAAATCTAAAAGCTCTTGCGCGATATCCTTGTGCGTCATTGCTATAGGGAACATTCTTTCCTCATCGCTGTCCACTAGATGTGATAGGTCATCTAGCTTCATTTTCTTAGCATCTGGCAGGTTTTCCAGAGAATAGTCATCCAAAGATTCGTAAACAGGTCTCTCCAAAAGCAAATCGGAATTCAACTCCAAATTTCCACGAAACTCCAGCGGATCCTGATTATACACCAGGGAGTCCTTACTCTTTGCAAGGAGAATCAACGACGCTGTGTGGAAATTCTGGAACTTTGTTCTCTTGGCTTTGGCTCCAGATAAGACAAACTGCAATTGTGACACCTCGGCGGCTTTCTTCAAAAATTGCCCTGAAATATGCTCTGTCTGTGCGTGGATGCCATTTCTGGCACTTTCCAAGAGGAAAATGAGCTGGACATGCTTCTGAAGATCGAGATCAGTCTCTCCCGCTGGAACTAGCGAATTCACAACCTTCTGGTTCAAGAGGAGCGATGAAACAGATGCCAAAATATCAGAAGGTTCCAGAATCACACAAATATGAACTTGCAACGCTCTCACTCTCCACCAAAGTAGAGACGCAGTCACTGCATCTGAGGTATCAAGACCCATAATGAAATTAGTGTTATCAGCGGTGACATCCTCAAGCGAGATCATAGGATCGCCACCTAGCAAAGAAATAGAGATCTTTTGTAATTTTTCAAACATTAATAGCGAAACCACAAGCAAAAGCGGCTGGTTCATAAGATCGTACGCACTCTTACCTTCAATAGATAGCAACTGCAAGGCGTCTCTTTGGAGGCTCTCAGGAGCTGCATCTGAAAACCAGCCATTGGAAGAGGAAAAGCTTGGCTCGGGACCGGTGAAGTTACTCTGGATAAAGAGTTGGAGCAATGCGATTGCCAATAACTGACAGTCTAATGCTGGGATGCTCTGCACGAGGGAATCAACGTATTGGTTCAATACGGTGTTGAGGCAGGCATTGGGATATGCAACGAGAACCTTCCGAGAGTCTTCTCCTATAATTAACAGTGAATATGGAGAATCAAGAAGAACCTTTTCAGATTCTCCATTTATGATGGCATTTATCAGAGCCATAGTAATTAGCCACTGAGAATCGTCAGCGGTAGGGTCGGAAAAGCTCAAGGAGTCCACTAGGAGTAATAATTCCGCCAATGAGTGTCTCACCTCTGGATTCATGGTCGAAAAGAATTGGAAGAGCAGTCAAGGAGGTGTGAAAGTACGGTTCTTAGTGATCAAGCTGAGATGAGGCGCGATATTTTTTTTTCCCAGATACAGTTACTAATGATCTACCACAATTATTCTATGGTAATGTCTATGAGGCCGAAAAAATATGTAGATGAGCGTTAAAGTCGCGAATAGATCTAATCTTGAGCACCACCGAAGAAAGAAAGTCGTTTGCGGCTTTCCGCGTGACTACTTTCACTTCTTTTGTGTTGGTGATCGCTCAACTTGCGAGACTTCTTGAGCGAGTTACGGATTGCCATGCGACTCATCTCCGATTTGTTGTTTTCGTCGTCCGAGGCGAAGTCAATGACTTCTTCCAGGAATGCAATGGGTTGGTTTTGGATGTCAGCGATCTTTTTCTTGAAAACCGGCTTGCTATCTTTCTTCTTCTTTAGGTCTTCACCGATTCCGAGATCAAGCAAGGACACTTCTTCTTGATATCTGCTCGGAAGCAGGAGAGCCAAATCAGAGTGTGACGAAGAAAGACCTGTTTCCAATTCGATAAGGTTCAGGTCATTGTTGGATCCCTTGCGGGACGTGGACAGTACTTTGTCGTCTAGATTCAACTGAAGAACCTGCTGGTTTAAGTCAGGTTCTGCATTGGGAAATGGGGAGTTTCTTCCAACGCTCTCGAAATTAGCAGACTCATTTCTCCTAAGAACATCGCCCCATGGATTTGAGCTTTCTCGCTTAGTCTCTGTGTATGCCATCGTTTGACTAGGTAATCTGGATGCTTCGTGCAGTAGCGTAGGCTGATGACTGGAGTGAGGCTTGGATTTTGTAAGGGAGTTCGAAAGACTGTTTGGGGTACCAGAATGCTTGCCAGACGTAGGAACAAACTGGGAAGCGGAGGTTGTAATTGCGAGTGGAGCCTGGTTTGATATCGCCGAAAATAATGGCGACTTGGCTTGGTTCTGGTCATTACCCTTTTTCAATAACACATCCGGGTCCTCGTTACTGACTGGTCCGGATTCCTTGGCCTCTGAGTGTTCGATTTCGTCAACAGATTCCAGAGACACCGCATCACTTTTGTGTATACCTGACTTAATCTCAGTCAGTGGGTCATTGGTTGTTGTTCTCGAAACAAAAATATCATCAACCAAACGCACTGCGTCTTTGTTTATGGAAGCCGTCAGCCTTTGCCATGCATCAATGTTCTCATATTGAGATGGCTTTTTCAGATGACTTTCTATAATAGACTTTATCAATTGTGCCAGAGTGTCCTCAGCACCATGTGATCCAGCAGGTTGCAGAACATTGATCGTAGGAGCAATAGGATTATCATTGCTCGCCTTTTCATTTGACTTAGTAGTCGGGCCACCCAGTCCTAGGTCCATGGCTTCCAAGGATGGATATCTGTTTTCTGCATCGTCCAAATCCCCTAATGCGTTTATATCCGCTTCAGTTTCGTTAGACGAATCGATTGATATAATGGAATTTATGGAGTTGGTTGACTTGTTCAGCTTCAATTCAGGAGAAACCATAGGGAAATTAAGCTCGATGCCAGGCTTATTCGAGACTCCCACTTCCAAATCTTGAGGTGCCGAATTGGATGGTTGAAGAGGATAACTAGGGATCCGTGTGTTGGCTTGCTGAGTCAGTTTTGGACGTTGTAGCGGAGAATTGAGATGATGTCCTGTTGGCACCGGAATAGGCTCTGGACGTGGCTGTGGTGTTCTTGATAGAGCCCTCCGAGATAAATCGGTCACCGAACCATGGCTTGAACCTGGCTCAAAATCTTGTAGTGAACTAGCCGCGAGCCTTTCCGGCTGTCTCGCTTCGTATCCCTGCTGTTGTTTCTGTTGCTCGTAATAGTATCGCTGCTGCTTGAGAAGCTCATTTTGCTTGTGGCGCTGCATATCGTGTAATGCCTGGAAGTTGTACTCACCTGTGTGGTAGAAGTCATCAACACCCAAGTCCCCAAATTTAAGACCCATCATTTTGCACAACAACATGATGATCTGTACAATGTTAGGTCGGTATAACGGACTTTCTTGGAGCATGATAATTATAAGATTTTTCAAGTCTCCAGAATACACTGGTGCTGCTGGAAATTGAAACGAGGCATGAAGAATAGCAATTTCTCCGTTAGCTTCGAAGGGTGTGATGTAGTAGCACAACTTATACAAGAAGCAGCCAAGTGCCCAAATGTCTGATCTTTCATCAATGGGAAACCCTCGATAGAGATCAATCATCTCGGGAGCGCGATACTGCGGGGTGGTATGGTACAAGATGTCGTGGCTTAGGGCCTGAAACTCTTGCTGATCCTTTGGTGGCCTGATAGGTGGCGAGACCGAGCCAAAATCACCCAATTTAAAGTGGTGATGTGCATCAATCAACACATTTTCAATTTTGATATCACGATGCACCATATTTAGCTTGTGCATCTCGTATATGCCCAAGGAGATATCCTTCATAATCTTCAAAATAGCTTTCTCTGAAAGTTTTCCCCGAATGTGGGCATTCATATAGTCGAGAAGCGACTTGTTCGGACACAATTCCATTAGGACGAGTACCTGGTAGGTACCATTCTCCAACCTTTCGGCATGAGAGTCGTAGTATTTGACAATCAGGCGAGCTTCTGAGAGAGTTTTCATAACATCCACCTCCTTACGAAGAATGTTCAAACCGTTCTTATCTTGCACGATGACCTGCTTCAAGCATCCGATCTCCGTGTTGTCCTCTTTGGGTTCCATGGTAACCTCGTAGATCATCGAAAATCCTCCTTTCAGAAGAAAATGGCTCACTGTAACATCGTGACTGCCGACTGCAAGTCGCGTCCCTTCCTTAAGTTTCGACATCGTGGCCGTGGATGCAATTGGCTATAGGTGGCAACTTACTAAACAAACCCGTGCCAGTAAGTTGAGGATCCACTATCGTCAAATGTGGTGCAGGCACTACTGGGCTTATCACAGAGCATGGAGAGAATACTGTGTCGAATGGGATGCATTAGTGGAGGAGAAAATTCAGGTTGAAATTCAAATGTTTGCCGATTCTAGTGATGTGATTACCTTGGGCAATTGTTGTTGGTCGGTGGATAAAGTGAGACACAGTAGAGAATCTGCAAAGGTGAGAACGGATTGCAAAATATTCGTTTTTCTCAGGTGAGATAAGACATGTACCTTCTAATTTAATGTAGTTAGGAACAGAGTTCAGATTCATGGAGTGGGAGATACATCCACTTTATGAACACGAGGGTACCTTCATTAAATGTAAACTGCATGAGCTTCAACTCGTAGAGTTTTCAGTTACTTTTCACGTATCAAAGGCCTCGTTGACAACCTTTTCCATCTCTGCGTAACTGAACGGTACAAATACAACCTCTGTACCCCGTGCAGTCTTACTTATAGTGCACATGTTGTGCTCAACAAACTCTTTCAAGATACTGCGAAAGTTCGACTCGTTAGAAACAATGAATTCCTTCTGGCACCGCTCAAATACAGTCCGAAACTCCACGGCAAGCTTGATATTGGCTCTAAGCCCAGATCTAGCAGACTCTGTGGAATTCTCTTCGAGCTTTTTCATCTGTGCCTGAAGTAATACCTTATACAACCTCTTGGAGTTGGTGTTCAACGAACTCAACACAATACCTGCAGCGTTTGTTCCAATTGACTTCTTTGATTGACCAACGCTGAGAACTTCCTTGAACGACATCTCCACCATGTATGGTTCGTATGTTGTAAGGTCATGCCAGAGAAAGTTGAAGTTCTTGAATCGGTTGAGGTCCCACAATAGTGACGCATTGATGTTATCGGTCGAGGTGATAAACCAGACGTTTTCAAGCGCTGCAAGCTGTGAGAGGTAGTTTTGCGACCGTTCGTCTCGGAACGCGTCTCCGTCGATGTTATGTACAATGAGAATGAGATCTGGTTTTACGAGCCCGTTCCTCTTGAGCACAGATTGGTACCTTTTTAGGTGATTCAAAAGAAATGGGAAAGCCTCAGCAACATGTTTGGGCATTCGTAGTTTGTGTTGTTTTTGAAACTCAGGGGTGATCACTGAGGTGATGATATCGTGAATGACCGTTTTGAGTTTTGTAGAAGGGTTGTACCCGTTAATCACCATGGCCACCGGAAACTCGCTCTCCTCTTGCATGACTTTCTCGTACCAGTTGAGAAGGTATTCATTGACGAACTCTAGAATGAATCTTTGCTTAGATCCAACACCATAGAAGTTGAGACTGTAGCCTTGGCTTAGCTCGAAACACCATTGATGATAGAGTTCTTTATGGAACTCATTGAGTACCTTCCTCTCTTGGTTATGGATGAGACTTCCGAGTTGAATATTGGGGTTAAATTCCTCGTAAGTTAGAGTTGGCGCATTGCCTGTCAAAGAATTAGTTGATGGACGAAAACGCAAGTTGTGCTGCTCAAAATATCCCTCAGAACCCTCAAGAAAGTACGCTCTCTCATCAGTAAGTCGGACTTTCGTTTCCGATGCAAAATCCATTCCTTCAAAATACTTTTGAAGAAACGTAGGATCTTTGATGTTGCCCTCTTCATCCACATCTGGTACAGGTAAGGGTTCGAACTTCGTGGCGGTATTCAAATCGACATTCGCCTCCTTGAAATTGGGCCTCCATATACCCGAAATAGTGGGCACTGATGCGAATGTACTATCTCCAGTGTTGTCGAAATTCAAGTAGTTCCTAGCCTTTTGGGGAGATGACAGAGGAGTGCTCTTGCCGGAGTTGTTTATACTCTCCTGGAAAAACTTCAAGTCATCCATTTTGAAAATGCTGCTCACTATTTTGGTAACGCTCTCCTGTTTGCTCGGTCTTCCTTTCTTTGTTCTTCGTGGTGTTGCACTTGCCAGTTTGGGGGTCACTCTTTTCTTCAGTTTCAGAGGCAGTCCTGTTGAAGAAGGAATTCTTTTTGACTTTTTTTTTTTGACATCCACTTCGTCCTCGTCTTCGTCCTCATCTTCTTCCAGATCTAATTCGTCGTCCGACCAGTACTTCAGTCTTCTTGGGGTAGTCCTCTCCGCCTCCTCCTCCTCCTTCTTTAGCTTTGCTTCTCGCAAAGCTGCCTTCCTTACAGCAACCGTGCGTCTTTCGAGCCGTCGAGGAGACAAGTCCACTTGCTCTGCAGCTAATGCTAGGCGTTGTGCAGCTTCTGCCTTAGTGGGTCGTCCCCTTTTCCTCTTGGGTACTGAGGGCACCGGTGTTTCTCCTATCGCCTCAATATCTCGCTCTGTAACTCCATTCTTCGATTCACGAAGAATTTGCTCTGCCAACTTCAACTCTTGCTCTTTCAAGAATCCATCTTCGTCTTCTCCATCACCTACTTCCATAAGACGAACATACAAATTGGATGCTCTTTTGCGTGCGGAAGCATCAAGCTCTTGCATACTTCTCTTCCTAGGTGAAGTAAGTCCAGCACGTCCATTGGGAGTTTTGACCGGACTACCAAAATAAGGTGCTTCTGGGGTTTCGCTCTTGATAATTCCGCGTCGGAATGGTGATTTGGAAGGTGATTTGGGTAGAGTCGTCATTCCCACCAGTCCCAGAGACTTTTGAGCATCTTCAAATGGGGATATCATCTTGAAATGTTGATATCTCCATGTATCGAAACAGCGGCATTGGAGCTTGGTATAAGAATCTACACCCTGTAATTGAAGTTCACTGCACGTGATCAGTCACGTGTATAAACCCCCGTGGAATTTTGCTTATTTCTTCTAACCCCTGAGCAGATTGGCGCACATTTCTTGGGAGATACTTTTGATTCAATCCGGAATTTCTTGATGACGGAATAGCTTTCTTGTGGAGATATGTAATCAATGCGCCATCGATAAGGTTGCGAAGATAGTGAAATGTTGAAAACATGCACAGATGCCATGAATACACCATAACCTTCAATGGATCCATGACTCACATCAGCAAAACCTTAAACTTAACGATGTATTTCAAGCACTTCATACGAATCACGTTCCTCTTCTTCTGGTAACATATCCTTGCACTGAATGAGCCACCATCACCAAACTCGAATAAATCACGTGACCGCATCTCAATGTATAGTAATTTTCCAGACAGTGGCTGCCGTCAGTAATTACGGCATGCTTTCATTTTGTCCATACTGTTCCAATATGCTCTTGATATCACAGGGCGAAGATGGATGTAATAAGCTCTATTGCCCGACATGTCCTTACGAGTTCCGAATCGCAGGCTTGCAGATGTTTGACCGCAAAGTGCTACCCAGAAAGGAAGTTGATGATGTACTTGGTGGTGACGGTGCTTGGGATAATGTTGACCAGACAGCGGCTCAGTGTCCAATAGACTCGTGTGGTAACGACAAGGCATACTTCTTCCAGTTGCAGATTAGATCTGCAGATGAGCCCATGACTACATTTTACAAGTGTACCAAGTGCTCACACCAGTGGAGAGAGAACTAGAAGCAAAACCCCAGAGTGGAGTTTTGGAATTGTTGATCGAGGATTAATATTTGGATTCAGATCGAATCCTAAATCAGGAGGGCATTAAGCTCATTTTTTAGCATTGTATACTAGCAGTACATTACCCGGCATTTCAAGACCTTAGTACCTTCAACAAATCATGGGCAAGTTGTAGAAAAGAGTTCGATGACTATATTGCACGTCAACGCCATTCCAGATACGAAGAATCAACCTTGAATGTTCGTGGTGCTTCAGATCAACAATGTATAGGATATGTCAGACATCTGTGGACTTTCTTACTAGCAACTGATTCCTCAAAGGAATCAAAGGATGATTCAACAAACGAAAATTTAATGCTTTCACAATTTCTGATTGGACTGTGGAAGTTCAAACACCCCTCCTTCGGTGAATCAATGACAGCAGAGTCCAGACAAGGAAGCACCAGACGAGATTTGCTTCTCGTCGCAATTTCGGCTAAATCCAATGAACTAGAACAGCTGTCGGTATCGTAATCACTGGATCCCCCAAGTGTAGAGTTGAATTGGCTTGCATATTTCTTGCTTTCGAAATCGCGTTGGTACTGTGGAAGATTTTGTCTCTTATAGTAAAGTTGCTGCTGAGACTCAATGAACTTTTGATATGAAACGTCACGGCGACCCTCAATAATTTTCTGAAGCTTGAAATCTCTAGATCGCTTTTTCACGAACTCTTGCTCATCAACAGATCGTTCATGTCTGAAAGCAGGAACCCGAACAACCCTTCTGAGATTAATCAAGGCGATATGCTTGTTCGGGACATCTTTGGCTTGACGTTCCTTGCTTTGTGCCAAATATTCATTGACGAAGGTCTCTTCTTGCTTGCAACTATCGACATCCCATCTGTCTATGGTCGCAACACCTCGGTGAATTACATCCGTGATGGGAAATCCAAACAGAGACAGCATTTTATTATCGAAGTTAAAAATGTCACTGGAACAGCATTTTCCAAAGAGTCTCTTCATAGAGAAACCATTTAACCACGCTTCCTTAGTGTAGCAACAAGGATAAACTTGTCGTGGACGAAACATCGATATGAGATTTCGGGTTTCGGAATATGAAGAGTGTCTGGAAAATACAAGTTTAATGTCCATAGGGAGTAGCTCTGATCCATTGTGGGGTAGAATCCACGAGCGATCCCGAGCCTGGTAAACTCTATTCCCTTTTTTTGTTTCATGGATCATTTTGAGAGCTTTCCTCTCTTGTAGACTCATGCTTGCCAAACGAAGTGGACAGAATACCCCAGCAAAGTCCATAATGTTGAAATTGACACACTGTCTTATTCTTATCAAAACTGGCTTATCTTCGATTTCTCTTTCTCCTCGAGAGAGAGCGTACAATACGCCATGCTTATTGTGGAAATTGCATTTGCCTTTCTTAAGGGCCAGGATCAATGGAGGGCCGTTATTCTTATCAAATTTCGCTGCCAAATTGATCAATTTGCTTAGCTTTTCGCCATTGATTCGAAGAGAAGCCCGAAAGTAGCTCAAGATAAATGCCCATGCTTGTTCAAACCCGAGAACAGTGTCTAGAAACACAAAACAGATCTCGGGGTCGTCCTTTGGATATTCCTTCAAAAGGTTTATTGCCGTGTAAACTCCTGAATTGTTTGGAGGAATTTCAATGTACGGCTCTCCTCTATATCCGAAAGTGGAGTCGAAATAGATGTTATCAAGGGTCTTCAAGCCTGAAATGTATGGAAACAACGGTGGAACATTTTGAAGCTTGTCACACCACCATTTCTCTGCACGAATATCTCCAGTAATTAAAATGGTACCATTCTCGTTCTCAACAAGAAACATACACGCGCCGACACAGTGGTACGCCTTTATCAAAGTAACCTGGACCCTTCCGTATACGTTCTCCACGTTCTGTGGAATATCCAAACGCGTTGGAACATTATAGTCGACGGTTATCATGAGTTTTAGAAAGTTAGGATCATCCCTACTGACTCTGAGCAATTCTTTCGTTTCTACGGAACAGTAAATCGGGCCCGTGAATGATTTATTCTCGATACCTACCAAATGGTCGGTATGGCAATGCGTAAGAAGAAAAATCGATGCAGACGAATCAAATCTGTCCACACATAAGAAAGGAAACTCACCCACAACTCCGTCAAATGTGTTTGACATAATTTAAGACTAGGACTAGGTCAACGCGTTTGGTTGCAAAACGTAGGTTAGGCAGACAAGAGGTGCGGTGATGGATCTAAGCATGATGGAGTGGTAGATATAAACAAATAACAGGGTGTGGTGGATTCGCAAGGGTGATTATGAGGATTCAATTTCTTACTTTCGTGCTGGTTTCGATCATTCAAATGATTCCTTCTGCTTTCTCTCAACTTTTTCATCATACAATATTAAGGGCATTAATTGCAACTGCTACGAAAGTCCATTCCTACGAGTATCAACTTAAGATTCTATATAAGAATACCGTAGTATTCTGCCGTATGATATTTTTCCGCTAAAGGTTTCCACTGCACCAAAAACCGATCCGCAATAGGCAAAATGAGACGTCCACTGAGACTGAGATTGTTCACTCGTGCTAATGACTCCACGTATATGATTCTAGTTGTGCACAACCCCAAGAACTTCATGATGAACAAAACGTATGCTAGCGGTATACATGTACCCGGTCCATTGACCAAAAGCACATCAGGTTTGGGCAGTTTCCTCACCTGTTGGATTGTAGAAATGAAAGAACCTATCGTGCTCTTTACAGACAGAATGAGTGGCTCGCCAACCCTTCTTGCGCGCTTCAACTCGATAAACTGAACCTTCCCGCCTTTCAAGGAATTCTCGTATGACTTTGCCTTGTGAAGCGAAGTGGTGTCTCCAGAAGACACTACCCATACTCTGGAGCATGAACTAAGGTCTATGGGTGATAATAGGCGCATCATCTCACCTGTGTGCCCTCCAGAACCAAGTAGGATCATGATATTGTGGCCATTGACTCCTGCTTTCCCATCAAGCGAACTTCTTTCGTACCTCCTTGAGACCGGAAGAATTGTAATAAGACGTAAAAGGAGAAATGCAATGGGAAGCAGAATGGATAGAGTCACAATGCATATTTGCGTTTCGAAGTTCATTGGTTCGAACCTTGAATATATGTCTCGAAGTATTACGAGTGGGCTGTAAGATGTGTGCACTCTGTACTTGTTAAACTGAGTCTCAAACGAAATCAGTACATCTCATATTCCCTCTCAATTTCATCTTAACTACTACATATATCCATATATACTTATGTGTCCATGCAAAACGAGGCTTAGCTCTTTGTTCAGTTGTAAGGCGAAATGCTCAAATGATAAGTGTTAGAACCAGGGCTAGGTGCATTTCCTTTCCCTTAATACATACTTGTAAGTCCTGTTTTGGACTATTATCATCGCAAATTTTGACAACAATGTGAGTCTGTATGCCAGCAATCTCAGTTGTAGTAAATCTTCGTTAAATCTCCATCACTCCACTGGCAGCCTTATATGATTTCTTCGCTATTTCAGACTTTTTCCTCTTCTTTTGGAGAGTCAGATCCCTTTCGGCAAGTTGTTTCATCACTTTCACAACCACAGTACCGATTTTGCCATGCTCCTCATTACTTGTACCTAACGACTTAGGTACACCCCATGCCACTCTAACTGGATACTTCCCATCAAGAACCACAAGACCGGCAGTTTTTGGGTTTTTGCTCAATCCATTGGCGGATATTTCGCTCGCAAACATCTCTGCATTCTTTCTTGTAGCAAATGTGGCGTACGCACATCGAGACCGGTGGATCACTTTTAGTGTCGTGGGGCCATACTTGTCACAATAGTTGGAAAGAGCGTATTGTGGCATTTCTGGCGAAAAACCGAAAATGAAAAAAGATTTGATGCTGGCATCTTCTGGAAGTGCTAAAGTTCCGCCGAACGGTAGTCTGCTTAGAATTTTCGTCATATCCTTGTTTGCCACCTCCATCGCTCTTTCTTTAACGTTTCTCTTTGAGCCATTCAACTTGGCAGCCAATGTTTCTAGAATAGCACGGGCCTTCACTCGCTTCTCCTCGTTTAATTCGATTTGTCCGTCTTTTTCTTTCTCTTGCTGCCTTGCCTCCTGTTTGTCTCCCATAATTGCCTTCACCTCACGGTTTCTGGTAGAAGTTTCCATAGCAAAATCGTTGGTAATACCAGCCATTTTCAAGGCGGCATCTCGAATATCTAGCGGGATTTCGTACGTCACATCCACCATGCACGATTGGCAGCAGTTCCGTGACACAGCACATGTTTTGCAAATGATAGTTTTCTTCAGTTGTCTCAGATCATTCAGATTATTCCACCTGAACACCGTAAACGGCCTTGTACAGCTCTTGCACTCTTCTCCGCTAGGCTGACGGATCATTCTAATGTGGTCTTTGTCTCCTAGACATCGTTCACATAGCGTTGGGGTATCTGACATGGACAATGATATGGTTGGTGATGAGATAGCGATGGCTCGATTGCATACAGTAGGGAGCATTGTCTACTACACTAGGAGTGAGATGATGTTAGGCAGAGATCGCAGACAAAAAGGAAATACTTGGGATGTAGAGATGAAAATACTAGTTGAGTGGGGCGCGAGAGATTTATGCTTTTTGTACTGAAGGAGATACTGCAGTTGATACTCTCTCGAGTGGACTAGTACAGTTACGAACTTAACTCTACCGTAGCATCAGGTCACAACGGCGAAACCAGAGCCATTCAAAGATAATTCTACGTCAGCAATGATTTCAAGTTAACGTTTCCATCCACATTGGAACCCAATCGAATACACTGGTGAGCCTAAATGTTAGTTGATGTCCAAAAGTACGTAGTGTATGTCAGGGTTAAAAAGCTCTGATATTATTTTATTCCACATGATTGTTCAGGTGAAGAAATTCGTTGTAAATAATTCATCATCATACACTAAGAATGTTTCACATACGTTTTCGCGTTGATGGATAATGAAAGCGAGGAAATTTTCTTCTATATATACATGCATATGTGTTACCCGGCACATCGGTTGTGGGTGCAATCTAGGTCTAGTAATCCGGAAGCGGGTAGCCGAACACCGCCAATATTTCGGTTAATTTGCTCAAATGACGAGAAATGGTTCCTTTGTCGTCTCTCAAATGTCTAAAATTTAAAACTTTTCCGATTGCTGCGTGAACGTGCAAATTGAATGTCCACGCAGTTATTATGGGCCTGAACTGTCCTAAAACTCTGGATATAACTTCCTGGATTAGCTTCACACATTCGTTGATGACAGGTGCTAACTCTTCGTCTGATACATGTAACATCGACACTATTTGCCGGTGGTAGGCAACTTCATCCATGTACAAATTATCACTCTCCACCTCAAATTGAGGTGATTCGAGGTCCTTCTCTGCATCTTGCAAGTTTTTTGCAATAGAGAATAACTCTCTAGCAAGAACTCTGTAGGAGTACTCTTTGAAATTTTGAATGAAGAAGGGAACAAAGCGTTGGCTCACTGTCACCACACTATTTGAATCGAGATTCAATTGATCTGAAAGTGCACGAGAAGCTGCCCGTCTAACATCTGAAGCAGAGTCAAAAAGTTTTTGGAAAAGGACTAACGATGCTTCCGCTTGAATCCCAGGTTCGCTTTTCTCCAAAATAAACGTGGCTGCTTGAATAGAAGTGAGCCGAGTCTTCTCTTCTTGATCATGTGCAGAATACTGTCGAACGAGATCCATGTTGAACTTATTCGCATTCTTCAAATGTAGGAAGAACAATGGAACGGCTACTTCGGGTTCTGATGCACATTCCCAATTCTCAGCATTGAGAGAGAGATCCTGGTTCACGAGGAAATCTAGAACTCGTGAGGTGACATATGTCCATCTGGGACTGTTAAGGAGCTTCTGGGCCAACATTTGAACTGTATTAGTAATTCCTGCGACCTTGAATACCGAGTCGTTTGGCAATGCATCCCAAAAGTCAAGATAAGTGAATAGAACCTCGTACTCATCCTCACACCGAAGCGCATACTTTGTGTTTTGTATCATTGACGACACGTTTCTCTTGGCTTTGTCTGTGATAATGACCATTTCTGCGCAAGCCTTTAAACATAAACGCCGAGTGGCGTCCGGATATTTAGGAGCAATGGAAAGTTTTTGTGTTAAGAATTCGTTCACAACCGCCGCATTCTCTTCGACAACTCGAAATTCTAACACTTTTATGCATGCTGACAACAATGTCCAATTGATGGGCTTTCTTGAGGTAAGAAAGCCAAAGATACTGGTGAATTTCATGACAATTGCATACAAGATATCATCATTCTCGGCTTCGAAATACTTCAACATACTTGCAACACAGAGTAATGCACCATGCACTTCATTAGCAGATGTCATCGTGGGAATTCGATCAGCTAGACTCATGGCCCTTTCTGGAATTTTACTTGTGTGGTTGAGGGATGTGATCACGGAGGCAGTCATCTCACGAACTTTCCAAACTCTGTGACCCAAGTATTTGGACTCGAGAATCTCAATAAATGCGGCAACTCTCTCTTCGTCTGGCTTGTGGCTCGTCAATCTCAATAAGATTGAGAGAACCGGAACAACAACGTTGACCTTTCCCAGGGAATTCTCGAGCTTCTCTAACAAAATAAGTGAAATTCCGGGAAACTTTAGGAAGAACAATGGGGCGTTCATTTTAGGAACAACATCGCCCATTTTATTGGAACCAAAGATTCGAACTTGAAGCGAAGTGAAAGTCATCACAGCAGCATTCTTTAATGACCATGACCTATGGTCTAGATTTTGAAGTGAAATCTCTAATGCTGCGCTAACAAACTCATCAACAGAGGAAAAGTGAACTTCAGTGAAAATGTGCTTCATGCAATTGTATGCATGGACCTGAGGTATGTCCATAATTTCTGATCCATCAAATGAATACTCCTGTGATGCAATAGATAGAAGCTCCCTAAAAGTGTATTGAATGGCTTCGTTGATAACTGCTGGGTCAAATGACATACCATTCAAGATAGCCGTAATCAAATATGGCAAGCCACCAGATCTTCTCGAGATTAACTGCGTATGAGACCTTATGAGTAATAAATTTTGTTCAAGCCATTCCTTTAGTACACTTGCTTCCCCTCGCTTCATATATATTTTGCAAACTTCGACAAAATTGAGGTGAATTGCCGAAAATGCTCCTCGATGGGCAACAATAGTCAACTGCTCCATTAAATTTGCACTCAAGCTATCGAATTCAGACTTCGAAATGATAATCTCTTCATGCTTCAATGAGAATTCCATCAACACTCTCGTGAGTTCTGAAGACTCTTTAAGAACTCGCCAGTGGTCATTCAAATAGTCATTCTGGGCAATTGACGAGTCTAGTATACCTCTCTTGATAGTGCTCCAAAATTCTGCGAGCTTCATTCTTAAAAAGTCGCACATTTCCTGGTACCAGTCTCTGGTGTCAATGATTGGAGACTTGATCGAAGACAAGATCCATGCGAAAACAGTCAAAAAACCATGAGGAGATTGAGAAGCCATAGATTGGGTATCATGCCGTTTAAGCTCCTCTACCAAAGTGTTTAGGAGATATTCATGTTTCTTCTTGTCGTGCGTCTGGTAGATTTGAGCCATTGTGAGCAAAACCTCAGCAGCACAATCACTCTGACGCCCCTTCAACGAATAAAGCAATTGGATGGTGTTTGTGAGATGCTCATCGTGTGATCTGGATAAAGTCTGAACAAGGAGCTCGTATGGACACCCCTGCAAAATGAGTGATGCTCTTCTTCTAATATCTTTGTAGTTGCTAGCTGTCATTCTTAATAGAACCTCGGCAGACGCAAATGAGTAGATGTCAAATATTTTCGAGCTCTGCTTGTTTTGCCTTCTGGTGTTTCTTTGAATACCATCGAACCCGTGATCAATAAATATATGAAGAAAGTCAGAAGCTAAATGAAGCAGACAGTAAGACGATGTTGGCGACATTTGACGCCAAGCATAGTTGTGAATATGTACAAGAGCACTCGTAGTTAGTTCTATTTCGTTCATGGTGATCCTGTCGTCGGGGTTACTCTTGAGAAGCTTCTCGCCGTTCGAAATGTAGTTCTTGAAGGCAAGAACGGCTTTCCGCATCAAAGTAATATACCTGTTTCGCAATTGAGGGCTGTCGCTTTCTCTGAAGAACACATCAAGACACAGCAGAGACAGAATCATGAGCAAAATGTTCTTACTAGTGAACTTGGTGGGCTTTATGCATCCAATAATAACTTCAAGTGCATCGAGACGCTCCCTGGGGTTTGAACTGGAAAGCTTGAATAAAACTCGATCAAAATCATGGATCTCTTCGAAATCGGGGACAATAACATGTCCTATTCTTGCAACCACAAGAAATAGTTCATCATGGTCAAGATCACGGATCTCCCGCAAGAATTCCAAATAATGACTGGGAAGACCACGAAATAGAATAGGAAGGAGATTATTTGCGATATTTGCCCGTACTTCTTTCCTTTTGAGGTTCAGCATCACCAAATCTTTCCAGCTTTCCAAGTACGTATCACCCGAGCCATAAAGTTTGGAATGGGCAATAGCAAATGCCTTTGAAGAGACATTGGCCAATGCATCATATTCTAGAGCACTGATGCAATCAGTAGGGAAATCAGGATATGTTTCTAGAAGCTGTTTGGCAACTTGGTCAGACTCTTTGATGACAGCCTCAATGATAACAAAAAAACTTTTCAGAGTCTTTGGCATGTTCATAATTCGCTCGAGCCAAGGGGAGTATATGGCTTGGACGTCGACATCTTGCAACTTGTTTATGAATTGACATAAGCGCGAGAGAAGCGAACTCATTGCATTGGAAAGTGCACCTGATCCGCTGTCAAAATAGTCACATATGAACAGCGCAACTTGTGTGAGGCGAATCAGACACACCTCTGAATCCTTGAAAGGAATATCAACTGTTCTGGAATACTGATTGGCACGAAGAAACCATATTGTGAGCGCATCAGTGGTCAAGATCGTTGACTTTTGGACATCTTCCTGCGCTACTAGGCTATCGTGAAGAGTGAGGAAGAGTTGGAGAAATGAGGCTCGATCTTTGATATCAGTAGCCTTAGTACCTATAAGTGTCTTCTTGATATCAGAGATGTCTTGTACACTTTCATTATTTGACATGTGGTACTGGAATGGTCAAAGGTGATGAGATTAAAGTACAGGATAAGGCATAAGTGGATTATGATGGAGCCAGTAACAAAAAGTAGCCTCGACCAAGAAGTTCGACTAGGGAGTTTTTTCTGTAGAGTAGGAAATTTGCTTTTGAGATTAAGTTGTGTTATTGAGGAGCTGAAGTTCGTTGACAAACCGGAGAAATTGTATGATCTGGTTGTATGGGGGAGATGACCAGAGACCAGAGAAAGGGAATAAGAACTCTAATTACTCCAGAGAAATACTCAATTTACTTGGAAGTTGATATTTGGGAAAGTTTACCGGTTCTAGCTATTTTTTGATGCTTTCAGAATTCTGTTTCCTACTGCAGTATTCTGAGTTTGTATACTCTCCGAAATCGTTGCGATGGAGAAAAGTTGGACCAGGTAATTCCAAAGAATGATAGAAATATGTTCTAATCTCAAAGAAAAATCCCTAAATATCCTATAAGGATAAATCACCTTTTCTCTTTCATTCTTCAGAACTTTCGGATACTCGTGTTGCCAACATTCTGGACGGGGTTCTGCCCATTAGCCTAGTAATCAGCAAACTTGAATAGAAAATCAGGAATAGCTATGAGCCGTATCTACAACAAAAAATTTATACTGTAGACCTAGATACATTCTTCAACATGCGACAGACTCGAAAATCATTGAACAAGATAGACATTCTCACTGTTATTCTGATTGCCATTGAATTTGAAAGAAAATCCATGTCACTGCGTCCATCCGGATCAGAAAGGTGAATACCTCGAGATAATAGATCATCACTAACTTATTGGAAATATTTGTCTAATACAGTGACAATCTCGAGTATTATTGTCTTCTTGGCAAGAGTTGTTGATGTTGGTAAAGGAGAACGGTCTTCAGCGTAGATTAGGAGTCCAGTGTTTTATGAGGATGAATGGAGCTATCACCATCCACCAACCGCCGAGAAGCATTCGAGTTTCGATGTTTAGCATCCTACTTAAGCTCTACGTTTTGAGAATAACTTCTCACTGCTGGATCTGCGCCGTAATAGGAGCACACTCAATTCACACTAGACTTCTAAAGTTGGCTGCGAAACATGGTCACTTGACAAGCACTTGATGGGGATTAACCTACTACCTTTCTTATTCATTATTCGATACTGAATGCATGAAACATTCCCATGGGGTCGAGAGATTTGATTCGATTAGAAAGCAGATGACGAGTGGAGACCAAACGTTCTTTTGCTAGCAAGTACGAGATACAAGAAAAGGAGCAAAAAAGCTACCGCTGCTGGAATCAATGGTGTGAATGTAAGAATATTCCAAATCTAAGAAAAATAAGTGTGCAAATGGGAAAGGGAGACTTTACTTGTATTTCAGGGCGGACTACCATAATGCATATTTTTCGCAACCACTATGCTATTAGAATATGATACCAGAATATCAAAGGTTGTGAAAATCCACATAAACTTTTCCAAATCCCACCCCTTCAACAGCGAGCCATTATCCTCACTCTTCCCTCCAAAGGTAACTCCGTAACTTCCGCATTCGCCCCAGAAGTGCATCCTCTGGTTTCTTTCGTCGAGGCAGTACGGCACATCGAAGCACCCATCAAACTCACAAATATATATACTTCATCCATGTCCACCAAAACCATAACCAAAGAAGCTGAACAAGACATCAGTAACATGGAAAAGCGGTCGTCCGCCAAGAGGGTGTGGGACATGTACTATCACCACTTTCCTTTCTTCATGTTGACAGGACCCGAGAGCATTTTGTTGCATGTTTTTATCTTGACGTTCGTGAGCTTTGTCGTATATGCTTTGTACAGCATCCCTCTGTACTTCCCATTTTTGGTGTCTAGGTCATACTACTACTTGACGGGCGCAGACTCGAAGATCTGATTGGGTAAATAACGGTTTTGGAATAGATAATATTGAGATAGACCGTAGATAGGAGACGCAAGGAAGAAGTGAAAAAGTGGACGGCGAGGCGAGAGATGAGAGATAGTGGGATTATGGAGGAACTTTTGGACTAAGTGATGGTTCCTACTTCGAGAGAAGTATAAAGAGTTAGGAGAAGAGTCTACCAGCGAATATTGGGCTACTTGTCGATCAACCTTTCTTGTTCTGCCAACATAGTTTGTAATTTGACGGACATCTCAGGAAACCTTATTTTTTAATCTTTGAAGCTATTGCATTCCATATGCTTCCTTTTTTTTTTTTTTTTGATCCCGAAGCTCGTTGTCGAGCACTTGTAGCATACTGCTTTCCTACACCTTCACGAGAGTGTTCGCGTCGCGTCTCCGCTATATGTACCGAAGACCAAATGCTCCATTCAAGCCTCCTCGGCCCCTAGGAGCCAAGCTGGAAATTAAGAATGCCAAGATTTGTACTACTACAAAGTCAGATGAGTTGGCCGTTTCTGAAGAATTGTTTTTGCCTGAAGAGTTCGATCAGCACGAGGTACCAAATAAGCGAGCGAAGACAGCTGCAATCACGAGGCCTCACGGGATAACTAGCACATGCAATCTCAAGAAGGCATTAAATTCTTCATCTGCTGCGAATTTCGAACATTCAAGTATTTCCGAATGCTCTCCGGACGAGCAGAGTCAGGCTTCCAATTTGTTCTACTCAGTACAATGGAGGAAACATTCTACAAAGAAAAACAAGTCCTGGGAAGGTGACGGGTACATCATAGTCGGTAAAAGTTCAATACTTTTGAAAGTCGAACAAAAGAAGTCCTTCAAGGTGATGGGAAGAACGACCAAAATGAATATTGACGGTGTGATTCTGCTTGGTATGTACGAGGCTGAAGTCGACTGCCAACTCACCAGGCAAGAGGTTGAGAATTTACGAGGGGAGGGGGAGAGTTTACTGTCTCCTTTCAAGAAAGAAAAGGAGAATATCAGTCTACTCCAGCCAAAATCCAATCTATCCACTTCTATACGTGGTTCTATAGGTGTCAGAAGAGCTCCAGGCCAAGCAGGGGTAAATACTGAAGCTAAATCTGCCACACCAGAATTCGTTGTTGAAAACTTGTCTCTGCTCCAGAACACATCTGAGGAGAATGGTTTTCTACTCCCCAGTAGTTCCATTCGTGATGCCAAATCAGTAGTTGTGGACCCCATTCTCACGAAAGTTCTTCGCCCTCACCAGAAAGAAGGACTTTTGTTTATGTATGAATGTGTTATGGGGTTCAAGTCGCCCGAGTATAGTGGCACCCTTCTAGCGGATGAAATGGGATTGGGAAAGACTCTCATGACTATCTCGTTAATCTGGACGTTATTGAAACAAAGTCCATATCCTGACCAATCGTGTGTCGTCAAAAAAGTCTTGATCTGTTGCCCAGTGTCGATTATCGAAAACTGGCGCAAGGAGTTTAAGAAGTGGATCGATGTCAATCGAATTGGAATCCTCACCGTCAATAATAAGCAGCGTACTGCCGCTCAAGATAGGCAAGATATAGTGAATTTTGGAAAAACCAACGTGTATCAAGTCCTTGTCATGAGTTACGAGAAGGTCCTATCGTGCTCTGAGCCACTCTCTAGTGTTGATATAGATTTTCTAGTCTGCGACGAAGGTCACAGGCTCAAGAATGCATCTAATAAGGTCCTCAAGGTGTTAAACGAGCTCAACGTTCCTAAAAAGTTGGTCTTGACAGGTACGCCCATCCAGAATGACCTCAACGAGTTCTTCAACATCATAAACTTCATTAATCCAGGAATTTTGGGGAGTCAACTGGAGTTTCAAAGGAAATATTTGAAGCCCATCCTCAGGGCAAGAGAAGTCAATTGCACCAATAGAGAAGTCATTGAAGAAGGAAAGGAAATGTCCTCCATGTTGATTGAGGTGACCAAGTCGTTCACACTTCGGAGAACTAAGTCAGTCATCAACAAATACTTGACACCAAAGACGGACATTATCGTATTTTGTCCCCCCACAAAGCTTCAAAAGGAGCTCTTTTATACGGTGTTGAGTTCTTCGCAGTTCGACTCAATCATGAACTCCGATACGCGTGACGTACTTTCGATGATTCTTGTTCTTAGAAAGATTTGCAATTCGCCTTCCTTGGTGGCAACTGATCAGTATTTTGAGACGATACGTTCAGAGTCAAACCTGCCTTTGACTTCACTATCCAATCGGACAACAGGAAGTAAAGTTAACGTATTAATTCCGCTCCTCCTTGAGTTTCAGAAGGTGAACGAAAAAGTTGTTCTCGTATCCAACTATACCCAAACTTTAGACTTTTTGGAGCTGGTATTACTGAAACTCAATATTCAGTACTGTCGTCTAGATGGTTCGATACCTTCAAAATTGAGAGACAAACTTGTTGTCGAGTTCAACAAGTGTAAAAGTTACAAGGTGTTTTTGCTCTCTGCCAAAGCGGGGGGAGTTGGCCTCAATCTAGTCGGAGCATCGCGACTTGTTCTCTACGATAACGACTGGAATCCTCTGGTTGATTTACAGGCAATGGCCAGAATTCATAGAGACGGGCAAACAAAACCGGTATTTATTTACAGACTCTTCACAACCGGAGCTATTGATGAAAAGATCTTTCAACGTCAGCTCATGAAGAACAATTTGAGTGATATGTTTCTCGACGATAAAATCGAGTCAACTCTGAATGTGTTTGACTATGATGATCTCAAAGATTTATTCACAATTGCCGAAACAAATTGTAATACTCACGACTTGTTGGAATGTGAGTGTATGGGAGTTGGAGGTCCTGTGGAGTCATCACAAGAAATGAATTCAGAAGCGGAGGTCACTGTTGAGGACTTAGAATTTCCTTCTTCAGGATTCATGAGTGCATCCGAGTATAAGGATTTAGATGGAACTAAAGCAGCGAAGAAGCAATCGATTCGATCAGCACTCACCAGCTATAGGCATTTTGACCCCAAAATGTTTAAGAATGACATTGATGTGGGCGATAAGATTCTTAATGGACTCTTGTTGAATCCGAAAACGCAAAACCTGGTTAGTTATGTGTTGAGTCATTTGTCGGAGAAAGATACTTAGTAATTGCAACCAGTTCAGTAATAGGCAAGCATAAATATTAGCGAATAGAGAAGATTACTCAAAGGCATTTCCAAATGAACACGGGATATAAGTTTTCTTTGGTTTAAGGCTACAGATGTATCTGCTTGTTGTGTGGATGTTATACCAATATTTGTGGTTGATTTGCCACACAGGTAATCCTAGTGTGAAGTTATCTGATGGGCCCCTTGGACTTTTCCAAACCTAACGAGATCTGCCGCAACAAGAATCAGGAATCATCTGTAATTTCCTTCAGTGTATTACTAAACTATATCAATTAAACCACTGGGCTAAAACAATTCTATGTACACATAACTTCTCCCGACTCTCAATTTAATTCTCAAGATTACAGACTTACTTCTCCCGACTCTCAACTGGTTCAACACTTGAAATTCTTGTGCTGTCAGAGGAGTTGAGCTCTCTAGATGGCTCTTCAGTTGTGGTTTCCCTCTCGTTGTCTCTTTCCTGCTCAGTAGTTGTTTCCTTATTGTCGTCTCTGTCTTGAACAGTTTCAGTGGGTAATCTCTTGTTAGTCATGAAAACAATGGCAATTGCTCCGATACCAGCAAATCCCATGTTCATGTAAAACGTGTTTCTGATAGCATGTAATACCTGTGTCTTGACGAAGGCTTTTGCACCTGTACTCATATGTTTGAGTGCCTCCGTGGAATTGACTAAGGCGAGCAAGTCGTAACCGGCGAGCTCGTCCTGAATTGACTGGGGCTGTTTGGCCAATGCTGGGCCTATACTATTCACGAAAGAGGACGTGTAAACTGCATCAGCCAAAGTTGCAGCGAGTGCACCGCCCAAAGATCTCGCGAAGTTAATCAACGTTGTGGCTAGAATGACTCCACCCGCAAACTTTGGAGCAGTAATTTGGCCAGCAATGAGACAAGCTTGCATTTGCATACCCACACCAGCTCCAAGAGGAATCAAGTACCCAATCTTCTGAGAACTTGTAGAATCAACTTCAAGCAAAGTGATTAAGCCGCATCCGATGAAACCCAAAGTTCCTCCAAGGACAGCGAATGGCTTGACTAGGGTGGTTTTTCTCACAAGAACTCCGCTAAACATGGAGGCAACAACAACGGAGATAATCTCAGGTAATAAGTCCACACCCGATCTCCACGCACTGGCATTATGAATAACCTGGAAGTAGACAGAGAGATAAATCACCGTGGAGATGAAGTAGCCAAACATTCCAAACAAGGCAACGGCAGCAGCCGAGGTCTGATAGACCTTCACAAGAGACCATGGAATCATGGGGTGTGGGGCCCAGACGAAGGTCCACACAAAGTAAGCGATGGAAAATACTCCGCCGATAACTAAAAGGGCAATGACGGCGCCCGAGTTCCAGGCATACTGCCTGCCTCCCAACGTCAAACCCACGAGGAATATAACAAAACCGGCCGTCAGAAGCAAAATTCCGAAGTAGTCAATCATCTTCAACTTCTCGATTGTCTTGGCTTTACTCTGAGGAGGGTTGAACGTCCACACAAACAACACAAGCGCAACGCCTCCAATTGGCAAGTTGATATAGAAACACCATCTCCAGGAAACGTTGGAGGTGAAGGCACCACCGACCAAAGGTCCGAGAACAGAAGCAACTGCGAAAACCGATGCGATCAACGCCATTCCGAGCGGTCTCTTTTGGATGGGAAGAATTTCGGTGATAACAATAAATACCGAGGTCAGGATTCCTCCACCTCCAACACCTGCCAACACTCTTCCACCAATAAGAACATTCATGTCGTTAGCCAAGGCACACATCAATGAGCCGGCTTCGAACAAAACAATTGCTGCGATCATGGTGTTCTTTCTTCCAAAGATAATGGCCATTTTGCCCCATACGGCGACAAACACCGCCATGGAAATAAGAAAACCAGATGCCAACCATCCAATCCTGTCAAAGCCATTGAACTTGTTACCGACAGTGGAAAGTAATGTTGCAATGATGGTCTGGTCTAAGGCGAACAAAAATAAGCAAAAGTACACGGAAAGCAAGCAGAAGAACAACTCCTTACCCTCCAAGTACATGTCCTCACGTTTGGTTCCATCCCCGGCATCACTTTCGAAAAACTTCTTGTCTTCGGAGAACGGCTCAATTGGTGCGGCTGATTTCGAGATGACTATGGAGGCAGCATCATCAACATTTCCATGATCAGAATTTCTTTCAACAGAATTTCTTGCAGACATTGTGGATAGGGTGAAAGGAATAGAGACCCAATGCTATTTTTTTTTGTTCATTAAATGTTGGGACATCTTGTGGTTAAATAGAAAATTGTATTAGAATTACAGTCGGCGGAGAAACTCTTAGTCCGTCTTATCGCCGTAATCTTAGACTAGCAGCCTCTTCAATATTTTT
This sequence comes from Sungouiella ezoensis, assembly GCA_030569115.1. Taxonomy (NCBI): domain Eukaryota; kingdom Fungi; phylum Ascomycota; class Pichiomycetes; order Serinales; family Metschnikowiaceae; genus Sungouiella; species Sungouiella ezoensis. The sequence continues at coordinate 112,568 of JAJMJY010000033.1, forward strand.
GACAGACGCCCCATGCAGAACAGTAGAATGTTTCCTTCTAGGAAAAAGGACAAAGGAAACTAGTGGAATAGTGATTCTGATGAAATTATCTTGGCACTAGAAGAAGATTTTTGTTCTTGCTCCGAAATTAGTCTTTGGGTTTAGTCGATGACCTGTTGCCACAATAAGAGCAATTGTGCGGCACGCTTTTCCTCCCTGCCATACTGCCGCATATGACGCATAATGTTCTACAGGACTCCCAGAGAAACTAACTTAGGGAGATCAAGGTTGCGTTGTTCCTGGAGGCTCACTAATCCAAAAGAGTATATCTCCGAGGTTTCGCTGGGAATGTATTTCTCACATCCGAGGTTTCGGTCTCAGGTTCGGTGTTACCGAGTTCGCAATTTTATTTATGAGTGTTTGCTCTCACGGATCCGTCACAAGAACACCGAACTCCGAGTCACACTGTAATTCTGAATAATTGCCATTATTATTATTTTCACTCTATTTCCGATCTAACATCTTCATTCTCGCCTCTGCAGCTCTAGCTCTCTGTTCTCTCATTAATCTCGCCTTCTGCTGATCGCTCAAGCCGTTTGTGTCTGCGACCTTCGGTACTTGTCCACCCAACGTGCCTCCGCTGGAAAACGTAGGCTGTTTCAACTCTAACTCAGTCTTCTTAGCCAATTCCCCTTCGATCAACTTGCGCTTTTCTTCATCTTGCTGCTTCTTGACAATGTCTGCTTCCTTGGCTATTTCTTCACTGGATTTTGGAGGCCCCACCTTTGCTGTGGCCCAATCACAGTACGACTCGCCCAATGTATGCCGAGCAATCTGAAAAACACTCTTCACTGCAGCAGTCGATGCGATCTGCGCTGCTGTCTTGCCGAAGCTGTTCAAAACCGTTGGATCATACTTCATATTCACCAAAAGGACCTTCACCATATGGTGCAAGCCCTGAGACGAGGCGTAATGGAGCGAAGTTGGCGTATTGGAATATTTGAGTGTTGGGGTGAATTGGAAATTCGGATCTATCTTGTTCTTCTTCAAAAAGTTGATCAAAAGGGGAGCCTTCGACTTCTTGAGAAGAGAAACAATCTCTCTTGTATGCTTATCAGATTCGGATTCGACTTCCACTTCAGGAGTCTTGGACTTCGGTTCAGGCGTTTCCACCTTATTACTCTTTTTTGTGACCTTCGGGAGATCCACCACCGAGAGATACATCAAACGAACCCACGCCTTCCTCACCTCGCCCAACGTCGCTCTCTTGGTCGTAAATGGGAAGCTTTTGATTCTAGCATCGTTGTTCTTTAACTCTGCTCCTTCATAACCCACCAAGATCTTCCTGTTCGATGCTCCATTGGCCCTAATGAAGACATATTCGGCTCGGGCCAAATAATCATGCCATTGCGTCAATAACTCCATTACTTCCTTCTGTAACGCCTGCTCGTTATACCTTCTGATACTCGATCCGGCAGAGTTGGCCTTTCCTCGGGCATTATCTGACGCACTTTGTGATCCTCCCTGCTTTCTTCTTGTAGTATATCTGTGGAATGTCTTTGACGTAAGAACGTTCACCATCTGTTCCTGCCTGGACTCAGTCTTACTAGGGGCGTTTCCTTTTATGTTCTTGGGTGTATGTGAGATCACAGCTCCCGCAAAATGGCCACCTCCAATCATTAGTAATACCGATAACCCCAGCTTGTGTTTTTCTCCGCTGGACTCCTTCAACGTCTCTATAACCGTCCCCTTGAGCAAAGCTTCATTGCCGAATAAAGCTTTATAAATACCAAAGCCCTTCGAATCATCTAGAAGCGGCGACTTAGTGAAGACAAATGGAGAATGGGTATTCAAGTGGCTGACCAGCTGGTCGTCCGCATGTTCTCCATTTTCCTTGGTTGAAAGTTTCTCGAAAATCGTGTCCAAAGTCTTTTCATCCTCAGACTCTGTATCAGACTCATCAGACCCCGATATACTGTCTAACGACTGCGTCTCCACTAAATTCTCAAACTCGGGTTCTGTCAACGGTGCCAATGCCGCAAGTGCCCGTTTCAAATTAAGACGGTGGAAGTCCGACTTGTAATGATACAGTCTATCTTTCGGTGACATCTCTGGCCCGAATTCCAATTTGCAAGTCGAGCATCCTTGAAGACTAGTAACTTTAGTTTGCTGAGGCGGGATTTCCTCAGCATTTTCCACATCTACAATCGCAGATGACTCATCAAAATGTAGTGGCTGCAACGAAGACAATAATTTGTCCAGGAGGTTAAATAAATAGAGGTCGTCTTTGCTGAAATTCGACATTTTTGTGCTATAATGGCGACTTAGCTGGAGAACTCTTTCTTATAGTTCGTCAGTGTGCACACCACGAACATAGAAGATGCCAAACTCGGAAGTATGATGAAATGAGAGTCATAGGCATTTTATATTTACAGACAGACCTAAAGTGTCACTCCAATTAACTACTGCGAGCCAAACCGGTGGCACTCCTTCAAGAAATGCTCGATCTTTTCTGGCTTCATGAATGGGTGGGTTCCGTGGCCGAAATTCACAATGTAATTCTGCTTTCCTCCACCAAAGCCCTTAATCATCTGCTCCACTTTCTGAGTAATCACCTCGTCCAGTCCATACATGATACCTGGATCCAAGTTACCCTGCAAGGTAATCCTTCTACCGTTGACCACCTTGACAGCATCTTCGGGCTTGTAGAGCCAGTCCAAAGAGACACAGTCGTAGCCGGAATTACACAAATCTTCCAACGCATACCAGGCGCCCTTTGCGAAAACCGTGAGCGGGGTTTTCTCGGCAACTCCGAGCTCCTTCAATCTTGGAGGCAATTTGGCAGCAATCTGCTTCAAGTAGGGTAAACAGAACTCGTTGAATTCGTGAGGACCCAACTCCCCGGCCCACGACTCGAATACTTGCAACATCTGAGCACCAGCAACCACCTGCTGGGCTAAAAATTCCACGCATGCATTAGTAATGGCCTGCAACAACACATGTGACTCTTTGGTGTACTCGTAGATCCACTGCTTGGCAAACCGGAACATCTTGGAGCCCTGACCTTCAGTCATATACACCAACAACGTCCATGGGGCACCACAAAAGCCGAGAAGTGGCACTCTTCCGTTCAATTTAGTTCTGGTCAACGTGATGGCCTTGAATGCCCAGTCCAACAGCGTCATGATATCGGGTTTCAAGATAACACGGTCCATATCGGCAGGACTACGCAAAGGGTCTACGAACACTGGACCTTTGCCTTCCACCATGTCGATTTCAAAGCCCATGGCCTGAGGAATCACCAAAATGTCACTGAAGATAATGGCAGCATCAATGAGGCCGTCGAAACGGTTAACTGGCTGGATAGTGATTTCTGCAGCAATCTCCGCATCGCGACAAGTTTCGAAAAAGTTTCTGTTGCCCTTTGCTTGGTGGTATTCTGGAAGGTATCTACCTGCTTGTCTCTAGAGGATTAGTATGTGGAAAGAGGTCGAAGAGACTGACGAAGAAAGGGGCTCCGATGCAGCAAAAAAAAAAACACATACCATGATCCAAATAGGCGGTCTTTCGACCTTTTCGCCCTTGGCGGCCCGGAGGAGGAGGTCGTTCTTCAAAGGAGCAAATGTCATTTGGTGATGAAAATGGAGAATTTTGGTGGACTATAATGGATACACCTGCATGGGCGCCAGGGTTACTCACTTATTTTCGTATCTCGGAGAATTGCTCGTTGTGATAGCCTCCCCATTAACAGCGAGAGGCACGGATGTTTGATCGCACTCATCCATCGAACCCTCCCCCATTAGCAATATCTACAAAAAGGAAGAATTCACTCAATTGCAAAAGTAGGTTATGGCCTCCCTCAGCGTCACATCTCCCTCTCCGCGGAGTCCGGAGATTTCCAACTCGCCCCGGCCCAAATCTGTCCCCAGACCACCGCTCTCGGATTATTCTCGGCCACTGCAACCAAACTGGTTTATCCGCCTTATTAGAGCTGTGTTTGGTTACAGAAAGACATCATTAACGATTTTGGTGGCACTAGTGTTGTTTGCAACTGTGATGTTAACGACAATTGACAATTCTTTGCAGTTTACTGTCTCTTTGCCTGAGAATGGTTTGGAGAATACCATCTTGAGTAGACTGTGGCACTCTCTTCAGAAAATTGCTTTGACGGAACACACCTACAATTCCGAAGGCAACGACTACGTCCATGATTTTCTTGAGACGGCGATAGTTGCCCTTCTGGCAGAGAAAGAATACATTGAGTATGACAATGACTTGAACAGAACCAATAACATCATGACTTCTGTGAACTACTTGAGTTATTCGTCTGTTTCCTACTATGAAAGTAACAATTTGTTGGTGAGAATCAATGGAACCGATCCCTCACTCCCTGCGTTCTTGGTGAGCGCCCATTTCGACTCTGTTCCCTCGTCATTTGGCGTTACTGATGACGGAATGGGTATTGCTTCTATGCTTGGATTGTTGGAGTACTTTGCGGACAAGTCCACTGAAAGACCGTTAAGAACCGTGATTCTCAACTTCAATAACAACGAGGAGTTTGGGTTGTATGGAGCCGCCGCTTTCCTCCACCACCCTTGGTTCGAGCAAATTCAGTACTTCTTAAACTTGGAAGGCACCGGCGCCGGTGGAAAAGCTGTTTTATTCAGAGGGACAGATTACGGAATTGTTAAGCATTTCGCCAACGTTCGTTTCCCATACGCTACGTCGTTGTTCCAACAGGGGTTCAACAATAAGCTCATCCACAGTGAGACTGACTATGCCATCTATAAGTTCCAGGGAAAACTTCGTGGACTCGACTTGGCATTCTACAAGCCAAGAGATATCTACCACACTGGCGGTGACAACATTCAAAACTCCAGCAGGAAGTCTTTGTGGCATATGTTGTCCAATGCGCTTGATTTCACTAAATTTATTGCCTACGAGAAAATTGATTTGGACGAGGAGTATATGGGTGGCGAAGCAGACAACTCAAGTACAGACTACGCCGCATACATGTCGTTTTTGAATTATTTTGTGGCATTTTCTCTTTCGCAGGTTGTCATTGTCAACATTGTCATTCTTGTTGTGGTCCCCGTTGTGTCTCTTTTGTTCCTCGTTTTGATCTTCCAGTACAAGAAGGGCTGGGGAGTCAATTTCGTGAATGTGGTCAAGTTCCCTATTTCCTTTGTTCTTTCTGCAATCATTTTGAGTTTCATTACTGACATTATGGTTGTTCCTACCAATCTGTACTTGGTCAACAGCGCCTCGGGTACTTTGGTGTCAACTTTATTTGCATTGTTCTTGCTTTTGAATTATGCATTTTTGAATGGTCTTAACTTCGTGTTCAAGCCATTTAAGGGCCACCAACATGACGAGAAGTTGATTGTCATCATCGAAGCCTCATTCGTAATTTGGTTGATTTTGTTGTGGTCTACTGTTAAGCAATCGCACAACAAGATCGGCGATGATCACTCAGGAGAATTCATTCTTACTGCCTTGTTTGTACTTCAGTCTGTTGCTGCTCTTTTCGGATTGATTGGCTGGAGCTTAAAGTCGTCAAAGAGAAATACTCAAGGTGAATTCCAACCTTTGATGGGATCCAGTTCTCAACATCAATATGATTCTAATATCGAGGATGAGATCTCTTTTGCAGAATCATCCTCATTATCTTTGCAGTCTGGGTTTTCCGATGCTTGCGCAGATCACAAGAAGAAGTCCTTTAGTTACGACTGGTTTATCCAGTTTTTACTCATCGTGCCTGTGTCTTCCTTACTCATTTTTAATTCTGGTTTCTTGGTCTTGTCTGGTATCAATAAGTCCATCCAAGAATCTCTTGACGCACAAGATTTCATCTACAAGCTTCTTCAAGCATTTGTCATTGCGTGGTCTATTCCTTTCTTGCCTTTTATCTTCAAGTTGAACAGAGTGTTTGTTCTTGCATTGGTCATTGCCTTGATCCAGGGAGTTATAGTTATTGGCACAAAGAGTCCTTTTGATGTCGAAAATCCGTTGAAATTGAGGTTCCTCGAAACCATCAACTTGAATGTCGTTCCTTTCACCAACACTGTTACTGTCAGCGGTCGTCTGATGGAGTTAATTGAGGATATTTTGGAAGATATTCCCTCCTTTAAAGAATCTAAGGAAATCTTGCTCTCAGAGCCTCTTGGAGACGGCATGCTGTTGTACTCATATGGATCGAGTTTAACTCCAGCTTTGGTTCCTGAACACAACATTGAGGACTACTTAACTATTGATGTGTTGAAGAATTCGTCCTCAGCCTCCGACTCTCCTTTCGGCTTGTTGACGGGTGAGATTCAAATTACTGCGCCTAAGAACAGAAACTGCAAGATTTCGTTCAATGTCACAGATAAGGTGATCAAGATCTTTGACGGCATGGAGTCCACCACTACCAAGCACTCTCCAGTGAAGACTGTTATTGTCTACCAAGATGAGAAAAAGGGGAATGGTAGCAGAGCTGAACTGTATAACGTCGCTGGTATCCCCGAGGGATTTTCAAGGGATGCGGATGGAAATTATCTATTTAAGTACTTCGAAGGAATTGGTCAATTGCAGTTGAACAAACTTGATTGGGATAAGAAATATCACGTTGCTTTCCAATGGGTGCCTGAAGTTGTGGAGTCACTCTCTGAAATTGATGCAGAAAAGATTAACGTGAAGATATTGGGCGTGCAAGTGGAATGCTATTGGAGCCGCCGGTTTGGAGTGGATGATTTCTTTTCTGAATCTCAGCAAATCCCAGCGTACGAAGAACTTCTACACTACTCTCCCAACTATGTTAAATGGGCAAACAGAGACCGCGGGTTGGTGTCGGTGACGAAGTATGTTGAGATTTAGCCAGAACCTACGATAGGGTAGTTAATGCATAACAATTGTTGATGGTTGCAAATAACGATAAAGGTAAGGAAATGTAGGAGACTGTTAGAGAGCTTTTTGGAAAAATAAATGCGATTTCTGTGGATCGAACACAGGACCTCCAGATCTTCAGTCTGACGCTCTCCCAACTGAGCTAAAACCGCAAATTAACATTAACCCATGCCGGGACTCGAACCCGGAATCTTTTGATTAGAAGTCAAATGCGCTAACCATTACGCCACACAGGCGGGCTATGCTGTTTGTTAGCGATCGGTTGGATGATTGTCAGAAGGAAGGAGATTGGAACTAAACTTAATTATAATTACTTAAGAGTAAAGACTAAGCTAAGAGGATCTCCTGGCCTCTGACAACGAGCCAGACCTCTAACTTATATATCCCCGATTTGTGGAACAAATCTCAGATAGAACTGATCTCTGTTTCACTAGGTGGGGTATACCACATAGATGTTTCAGATTAATGCTTAATCGGGATCGCACTTACACGCGGATCTCGATTAG
>JAJMJY010000034.1:0-118210 GCA_030569115.1 Sungouiella ezoensis
GAGAAGATCCAAAACTTCCATCCAGACTTTGCAAATCTGCTGCTATTATATGTTCAAGATTATCAGCACAGGAAAGGGTATTCCATTTGCGGTGAATTTTACTCTGGATTTTGAGCAGCAGATTCCCCACTGGAGATGTCTATGTTGCTTACATTGTTGTCCATGCCCAGAAAGTGGAGGCGCTTTAGAGTTTGTCCCAAGCACATGCCTTATTTTCTCACGAACTCTGCATCCTTTAGGATATTAGCGGCGTCGTAACGTTAGTCCGCCAAGCTTGTTGTTGATCTGAACAAAGTGGATCCCTCTAGTTGCGCAAATGCAGCTTAAGGTGCATCTATTTCGCCTTACCATATCTGTACTTGACGGGCAAACGACGCAACCACCTACCATCCATCATAATTGCTTATTGAGGGTTTATCTTTCTGTCGGCAGTGTTCCTGCAGGTTGCCATTGTTGGGGGGTTTTTAATTCTGTGATTTTGCGCTATTAACGACGAAAGCGGAACTTATGCACGGAATCGGCTATATTTAACTTCAGTTTAGTAAAGAGCAGATACACTTAGCGGCATCCCCACAAGAAATCGATTCAAAATATCGATCAACCATTTTCTCTCCGAGTTCTAGAACTTTTCTACTTACTTTACGTCACTTGTTCAATCATTTCCATCGTATCTCCTTTCCACATAACATGGACCCTAAAATCAGACTAAAATTCTGTACTCGCTCGCTTGGCGGAAGATTGTTCCACCTCAACAAGAATTCTCAGTTAGAACATTCAGCCTTGAAGTGGACAATAGAGCCCGTCGCATCGCATTACAAGTGATTTTCCCGAAATTGTGAGGGGTAGGTGGGGCAATAGGCGCAAAGGCGCAATCGGTTGTAACCATTGGCTATTGTATTATGAAGTTAAACCATGCTACGTGACACCAATCCATAAAAATTGTCCCGAACTAAAATGCATGAGGCGGGTGTAGTCTTGTTGCAGTTGTTAGAAAGGTTGCTGCCGATCGTGAATGGTAAGCGCGGAGCTTCCGCGAGGCTTCCGCGCACCACACTCCTCTTCTATTGCATTTATTTTTTATTATGCATGCGATCAGGTGCCCCCACATAATTGGGCGCCCTGGAGTGCACCGGGAGGCGGGCGGTTGTTAAATCCGATTCCGGCGCTAAACTTGCGAACGTTAACATTCTCACACTTCCCTGGTGGCGACTGCTGAGCGAATGTACGGAATGCAGTTTATGCATCAGATGCGCAAAGATTCATAAAAAAGTGTTAAAATTGGGTGGTATGTCTCATTATGCTTTTCAGCGGGATCATCTGCATGGTAGTTTTATGTCATGCATGGCCTATTTGCCTCCCCCAATTATGTGGTCCGCATGCATGTTGATGTCACTGGCGTCGTCTTCTTTTACTTGATGAATAATAACCTGGGAACGCTGTATCTTGGCTGCGAGGACACTGAACTCACAAGGTCATTAATTCTAATCGGCTCGTCGATTCTAATCGGCTCATTAATTCTAATCGGCTCACAGTCTGCTGTTACATTACGTCACTATATGGTATATTTCGAACTGCAACCTTGTGATTTCGAAGGAAAGATCGGCAATAGTTTGAACTCGTTTAATTACTGGATTCCTCCACAGAGCTGACTTATGCCCAATCAACAGATAAGAATCTGTTGTATGCACACATTTCTTGTAAGTCCATTAGTAATCGGGTCAGCAAACATGAAAAGAGGGGAGAGTATTCTTGGTAAATCCAGTTCCATTCAGGTTGGAGGTGCAGTGATTGCAGAGCAGAAGGGAAAATACCATTGAAGTGGCGAAAGAGAATATCTTTTCACGTGAAGTTAGTCATGTGACGTATTAGTCTGTAAAGTTTTGTTCTATTATATGCAACTTCGATTAGAGAGATAGTGTAATTTATCTAATCTCTCTTTTAGGAAGAATAGCCAAGATACTTCTCTAAAAGGTTTGCCTTTTTTCGATAGTACCTTGTAGCTGAAAACCATATACGTTTTTCAGCTTATCTAAATACTTCCTTAGATTCCTCTTTTGGACATCAGCGGAAGTATGCCGTCCTTAGGTCTTTGCGGACATATATCTGTCAGGGTCCTGGTTCATAATCGCAAGAGTGCACACAAAAATGGACTCAGCTCAACAGAGTGGTGCAACATCGTCATGTAGCATTTCTACCACGCGTTTCACTATATCTGGGGTCTAAGTTCGCCTGGTGTACTTCCCACATAAGTGGTCATTTTCATTTCAGGGAATTCCTGCAACATAAGTTGATGTTTCTGGAGTAAAGGATGACCAGCGCCATCATGAGATGGTCGTATAGATTTCAAGGTTGTGATTTCGTTGCAGGTAACTTTTTTTTTTCGGGAACTAGCACCTCTGAGAGTAATACCATAAGTCCAGGATGTCCATTAGCATCTTAGGGAGGGACTGGTTTTTATTTTCTTTTCAATATCAAGATACACTGAATTGTTTACACCCCAGAATTTGAATCCCTGATCCGCAGCTTTTAATGTGGAAAAGTAGTTTGATCTCAGTGATGAACAGTAGTATGCGTTGTCAAATGTGTAGATGTAACTTTCTTTAAACTCCATGATGAGTGACCCAACTCCTTCCTCAATGATGGAGGTCCAGTAAGATGACGTCCAATTTCTCGATGGCAATTACTAGGCACGAAGTTCGTAAGTAACAAGTATCGTTCACAATATGAAATCCAACTCCAGAAGACCAGATTAACTCAGATTTCTTTTTTTCAAATATATCAAACTTCTTAGCAAATTGACTTTCTGAAGGTGTTTTTCCCTGAATATCCTTCAGTGGTTTGAATTCGTCATAAGTCAGGTCTATGGTATTGTTAGCAGTATCCATCACAAAATGATCCAGTATCTGTCTGTTGTCTGCTTGACTCTTAGGTTCTTGGCTCTGAACATAATGGTTGTTGAATCCACAGTTATTGTCGCATGTTGGCTTGAGTCTCTTGGGGGATCTTTGTTCGAAAGATTGTTGTGGACGTTTGTCTATCATTGATTTAGACTCGTCCATGGGATTGTTGGAGATCCTGGATTGTATCGGGGAAACATCTTCAAGTGACTTAAAGTCTCTGTCCTTCACGTAGTCCAAGATGGCCCTTATTTCATAAGGGGCACTCGGAAAACATCATGTCTTCCTCCAGGACTATTAGCGATTCTCACTCGTCCTGTAACATCAGTAACAAAAGTATAAACAGTATCAACGGATATTATTTCCTTTTCCACATAACTTTAATTGAATTGTGAATCTTAGCCCAGTGGATTAAGATACTGGTGATTACTTCTTCCGTCATTTATTTATTCGTTTTGGCAAGCACACGAATAATCTGCATTTCAGTAACTGAAAGCCTCGCATTTCCTCCTAAGGTGAAAGCAGTTTCCTCTTCCTCTTTTTGGTAGAGAGAGATCAAATGCATCCACACTCCAACCCTGTCCTCATTGTGATGCTTCTCATCCAATTCGTTTCTCCACGGTCATTATTCGATAGAAAGAATCTTAATACTCTGTTTCAGGATCAGAGTTCTGTGGGTGAGTTGTATCATCTGAAAAGGAAGTAAGCTTCATCGAAGAAACAAACACTATTTGAGTGATGAATTGTATTAATTCTCCTAGAGAGAAGCCAAGATATTTCTCCGGAAATTTCTTTTTTTCCGCCACGTCTATTAGCTGAAAGATCTCATATATTTATAAACATGTAACAGCAGATTTTGAGCTGTATCAATGTCGCTGCGCTTTACAGTTTTCGCAATCGATAATCTCGATTCTCGCACGGTCTCACTAACATAGAAATCCTCATTCCTTAGGAATCTCTCCAACTCCTCAGCAAATTGGGATCGCTATCCAACGCCAGAATGGAAATACATGGCTATCTTTGGAAATACATCTCCTAGAAATTGGTACCAATCGGCACTGAAAACATTGCAAGTTTGCGCACAGGTAAACTTATATGAATCCTGCTCCTTCAGAAGTATTAGTGACATGAAGTACACAACTAACCCCAGTAATTATTCGTTGAATAATTGATACGAAGGTTCCGTAATGGGGATCTCCAGTTAATTGGTCGGCCATCAGTAACTTAGTAAATTTATTGGCGACGTATCTTGATGTAGAATGCAATCAACGTTGTATTTTGCACCATTTCGTTGCTTCTGAGGAAAGAGAGAAAGATCGGAAATTGCCTATGAATTAATTCCTGACAGTATCTGCTTTCATCTGCTGAGATCTTTCATATGATTACGGATTCTTTAAGTGTTTCTTCTATCCAGGCAGAAATACACACGAGTCATTGGCAGCAATAGTAAAGGACTTTCAACCTGGTTATGAGACTGTTGTTTTGAACCAGATCGTCTCTCTAGAGAAAAATCGTCATCCTTATCTTCATATTGCCATGATTTAATATATGGTGCTTAAAAAACCATAGAGTTTTGCAAAGCACTCTGTTCCCATGTTCAAGTGCATGTTCAACCCAGAAATTTAGTCGGTCGATTCCAGAACCTCGGTTGGCTGGGACGTTCTCCCATGTTGGATCAGTCCATTATCATTTTTGAAGCATTTCCTAGTCATTGACTTCAGCCAGATGTGATGATCTGATCAGAGTATGTGCAATTTATGTGGTATGCAGTAATCAACAAAAAAAAATACATCCTGCGATGCTCTGCGAAAAAATTAGTACATCTTGAATTCAAGTTCTGAATGAGCAGCACCGGACATCTATCCTAAGAAATCTGGAGTGAATGTTGTTATTCAATGACCAACTCATTACCAAACATACAAAAGGTTGTTAATCTTTCCCAAGACATTACAGTTTCAACTCTCTGTCTCATCAATCCAGCAGTAGTCCTGTGTGTTAGTAAATCGCTCAACATGGTGAGGTGGGGCATCACTTGATGTGTCCCTCACCTCCGTTGGCCCGTCTCGCAGTCCTCCTCTAAGCCGAAATCGGCTTTACGAACGACAACGGTCGGGCTTAGATGTGCTTTCTAAACACCAAGAGGGTGGGGAGCGAATATCCCCTGGTGATATCGGCTTTTGCGACACCACCAAAGTCCGGCTGGCCAATCGAAGGACGGAGGGGAAAACTCCACCTTCTCTAGTGGTTTGCATCTCGGATAAAATAACGGCGACGTGTCGCCAATAACGAACATTTTCGCGCGAAATCCCCGAAGAAGCCCCGCCTGGACTGTGGCTGCCTCCGGACACCGGGGGGTCAGAGTCCGGATAAGACAGGTCTCGGACTTTCCACGGCCATTTCACCTCGATGAGGCGCCTCGCCAGCCCAAAAGAGTCATACTGATTGTTGGGTATAAAAACATGGTGGTTCCCACTTTATTATCCTAAACAACCACAAACAACCACAAAATGCAACCTAAGCTCACCGCCCAAGAAAAGGAGGCCAACATCATGGCTGAAATCAGAAAGAACGTCACCAAGTTCGAGCCAAAGTTCGAGACCACCTTGTTCGGAAACTTTTTCGGCATTGGTTTCAGAAGCAACTAAAGGGATAATTTTTTTGATATTTATTGGATTTAATGTATAACGACTGGAGACATCTGTAGGTGTGAAGTCCTATAGGAGTGAAGAAACTCTGGAAATAATGTTCGTTGTTAGTGTGCGGCTGCACGCTATGGAGACGTCAGTTATTTCCAGAATGGGCCATCTATACTGGCAACTCAACTCCCACTAAATGTAAGTTCTTTGAGTATTCACAGCTGTTGCCAAATATAACTTGAAAGCTTTCCAATGATCGGAGCTGAAGAGCCAACGTGAAACCTAATAAGACATTCTTTGTGGACGATCTATCATGGATTGATGCGCTACCAGGAATATTTCTGATTGGGGCTTTTGAAATTTGCAAAAGAATAAAAGATACAATGTATTCGATTAAGGGTATGGTAAGGTTAAGTTAAGCTCCTTGCTTCTGGTCCATTAACGTCGCACACGGTATACCCACCTCATGTGGTCATACATACTTTAAAGAAAATTTGTTTTACTTTTGGTAGCCTTTTCGAGCTTTGTTCTTTGAAATTCCTGATCATTTCGATACCTTTCTTTGAACTTCCAAACCCAGTTTCTGCGGAATGTGTTCTAGAAAAGCTAACATGAGGCTAAAATAAACGCCCGACAGAAGGACGTGTCTGAAACAAAGGATAGCAGTACCGGAAAGTTCTAAGCTAGTCATAGTCAAAAAAAAAAAGAATCAAGGATCACTTGGAAGATAATGGCATGGCTAAAAAACCAAAATCTTTGTTATGTGTGTACTATTCATAACATTGTGGACGATATTTGCTGCCAAAGAATGAGTGTGCATAAGGTATGCCGGCATCTCTTCTATGATACCATGGTTATGGGTACTCATATTAGCTTTCGTGGAGATTGGATGCATTTCTCAAAAATAAATTAATAAGCAAAATGAAGACTCACGTTTTTATGTTGTAGTAAGTTTCAAGTGCATTTTCAGAATTATTCAATTCCAACATTCTCATCAATAAACAGAAAGAAAATTCCTTGGAAATCTTTCAGCTCAGCACTCAAGACAATGAGCCAGACACTTCCTATTGAAATTGAAATTTGCTTCAGAATTGATTTCCTTTGTTTCTGACTGTTTCACTAGCTTATTCTACAAGTGAGTTGCTAGGGGATCGGCTACTCTGTATTCTTGTCGTCGATTCACCTTTGGACGTCAATGAATTCACGACATGCAATCTTTCGTCTCCACTTCCCGACACAATATGAGAGTGCTATTCCCACTTTCTCCACAACTCTCAGGATCATTATACGAAGCAAGGCACCTCCTAAAATTGTACAATCATTGTGCAGGATTGTAGCTGAAGCAGACGAAATACGGACATGTACAATCTCTCAGTTAGAGAAAGCCTTCTAGTCCCTAATCGAAAAGTTCAATCGGTAATAAATCATTTTCGCCCTGTTATAGAGTTATCTGTATCATTCAGATATGCCTCATTCATGAAATATATGTATGTTAAAATCCCACTTCTCATATTGACTTTAGACAGAAAACAAACAGTCATGTCACAGACAAGTGATTATGCCGGAGATGTGTCACCTACCTCCAACTAGAGCAAGCAATACATACTCTGACAACGCTCGGGACAATAGTCTGCACTATTTCAGAGTGTGCATGCTTAAAATAAGCTGGACCTGCTTATAAGCAAAATTAGAGCACGCTACACTATACAGCACACCCATTTACCATATTCAAACACTCGTAACTCCATCAAATCAACTCATAAAAAACTGAAAAAGGTACCAATCAGGACCCAATTCCTCAAATTTCAATACAAAAGGATCCCAAAACGACTTTTTTTTGCAAATTTTTCTTAACTTGTCATTTTCAGAATTGTGCTGGCGATAAGTCGGGCCAAAGGTCTGGTATGGACCTGGAAGTAGGCTCATTGTGTTTGTAGTCACCGATAGTACATACAATGGGACTTTTAGATCGGAAGAGCTTCGATTAATCAGGTTTGCCTTTGTGCTATTTTCGTTCGATTTTGTGTAACTTTCGTCTGGGTGCTTAACTATGGGGATTCACGCTTAACTATGGGGATTCACTCTTAACTATGGGAACGCTCGCTTAACTATGGGGATTCACTCTTAACTATGGGAACGCTCGCTTAACTATGGCTTAACTATGGCTTAACTATGGTGGTGTTTGGCGTCCTGTAGCTCCACCACATCAACGTGAATCTTACAATGAAGGGTGACAGTCTTCACGAAATCGCCGGCTTAACAAGATATCAAATTTTGAAGGCATTTGAAGCAACTTTTTTTTTATTGCAAAAAGTGAAATGAACACCTTGCATGAAATGGTTTTGGCGATAACTCGGGCCACAGGTTTTGTATGGATCTGACTAGTGGCTCATTGTCAATGCTTTTTCCGATAGCACCGATTAATGGAATAAAAAATTTACGAGATTTTGGCAAATTTTTCTTAACTTGTCATTTTCAGTTTTTGCACTGGCCAATTGTAGATACATTCAGAATTGAAGAATTTCAGTTTGGGTCGTCAGAGAAGTTCTTTAAAAATAGCCAAGAATAACGCCTACTCTCACCATGTTGCGGTGAACTCGTCCCCCCACCCTGGACGAATTTGTGAGTCAAACCATCGATCTAAATGATTTCGTGGATTGGCAACCCCATGTCTAACTTCGAAAACACATTCTCGGATCCGAATGTATTTGATCAGAGTCTGCACTCGCCAATAAAGAAGAGCGACGTGCTGAACTTTGAACCAGCTGTCAAACACATTCGGATGAACCATTCCAAGTCCCAAGTTTGGTGGTCCGCCAGCCCATTTACCAAACACATCTAGTATAGTCAACTTTGGAAGTGTTCGTAGAAGGTCGAGAAACGTCTCCACGGCGTGGGCACCCTCGTTTCCATTTAGCCGCAATGAGCGTAACTTTGTCAACCTGGCGAACCCTTCGAGCATCGGAACCGGCGTTGGAAGTGTTTTATCGAGCAATTCCACTTCTTCTCGCACTTCCACACAAAGATGTTCCAAGTGTTGCAAATTTCCAATGGTTTCGCCGTAGTCCACATACATGGAATTGACATCGACGTATGACTTCTTTACTTCATTCATTCTCACCACGAGATCGAGCGATTTAAGCTCCGCTACACTTTTCAAAAATGGTCCCACGGTGTCTGGAGAAGCCTCGCGGAAATCGAGTCGTAGATGCTGTAGTGCTGGAACTCTGGGACCCAATTGGCCCAAAAAACCAATTCTAGAGCCTTCTACGGGCCCAATTTCCGACACCTTTTTGAGTTCTAGCTGGCGAAGTTGCGGAAGAACCACTGCATTCGCCAACCGGAGAGCATCGTCCTCGGAAACCAAGAAGTTGTCTAAAGAAAGGCCCGTCAACGTATGAATGACACCCAACCCTTTTCTTCTGACCATGTCTGAGATATCGGTGCCCATTTTTCTACTTTCGTTTCGGAAACCTACTCGCCTTCTCTCGTGTCGGGAATGATCCAAGTAGTCGTCCGGATTGGCCAAGTATCTTGCGGGAGGCAGCAATACGGCTGGATCTTCTGCGAATTGCGCCAATTTCAACTTCCGGAGTGTCTGCGGCATGACTCTAGAAAGCGAACTCTTACAAGAGAATGGCCGGATGCTCAAGGACTCCAAATTGGGGAATGACAACGATTGGGAATTTTCCAACGATCCGTGGGCCACGTTGATTTCGAGCCGCGTCAAGAGAGAATGGCTCGGCAATTTCACCAAGTACTCTGTATCGAAAAAGCTGGCGAGCCACACCAATTCATGAAGATTCGAGAGTAAGCCAAAAAATTCGAGCTGCAACTTCTTCATCATGGGATCGTCTAGCCACAGCAGGTCTGGCAAGCTCACTACATACAACGCCTTGATAGACATCGTCCGTTTGGTGTGGAAAAACTTCTTCAAACTGTACAGTTGGTTGATGTAGGTGAAGCTGCCAGAATGTTCCTTGTTAAACTCGGTATACTTCGAGTCCACCACCACGCGGGAATATAGTCTGCCCAAGCAAGGTTTTGCCAACCCCTTGCATGTCAACGCTAGACTTATAGTGTCAGTTTGGCTGAGTAAACCGGCGATTTTGTCAAGAATTTCTGGAAGAAGCATGTCGATCGTTCTGGAGCCTGGCGGCGGAGATGATATTGTGTAGTTGGGCTCCAAAACTGTGCGAGGAACATCTGATCTGGCCCTAATCGGGTTTTTGGCATAGCCAATGGGAGCATTCAACAGTAGATGATATTCCAGGAAATTGGCCATAGCGAAAGGGGCATGAGACCCAGAGAAACAAAAGGCAATTTCTCGGGAAGTGGAGGGGCGAAAATGAAGAGTTGAAGCCTCTGGTGGAGAATTGGATGGTTTTCTTTTCCTTTTTATTCGTGGTAGTCGACGTATGACTGATTGTGGAGATAAGAGTGCATGCAGGCAATCGATTGCTGAAGAGAAATATGGGAAAATCTTCTCCAGATTGCCGGTGGTGGGTTTGTTGATAATGTGAAAACTTATATTGATGGGAGATGTAGCTAATTTCCCATTGTCAATGATTTTGGAGGAGTTTCCGATTTTTGGTGGACGAATCTAAGTTAGTAAATTGTGAAGTGTGGGCAAAGTGACAGAAATAATAAAAATCGAAGGGAGGATTCTGAAAAGGACGGATGAATGAGAAATGAATGGAGGAAAGAGTAAGCAAAGTGAGACATAAAATGAATCCGAAATCTTTTACTAAAATCCATTGACTTTTCTCGCTAGAATATGCTGTCCAGGAAAGAGCTTGTTGGACAATAGGTGACAGTCACCATAGTTAGCAGCAAAGAAAATTCAGAAAGTGAAGAAATTAAAGACGAAAATCTGTAGAATCATGAAAGCATGAATTTCAGTACTACTTGAATCCATGGCTGTAAGAAGTATAATTGGTATTCTTCATGCTGACATCAATCCACAATCACAATCCGAACTACTTATCACCTAATCGTATCTCATTCCGGGCCAATATTGTGTCGTTGCTTTGTAATTTTCTTTCCACGTTTCTTTCCACATTATCTTTCCACATCATTTTCTCAGTTTCTTTCCTCATTTTCTACCTACCGTTACCTCTTTCTACGTTTCATTCTACCATATCCTCTTCCGCTTTCCTCTTGGTGGCTGCGAATTTCCCTTGACCTCTTTTCTTACATATCAAGACCACCTACCTCCGCACCTAAACCGAACCTAAAAAAATACTTTCATGATGCCACTCGTAAAATCCTTCCATCTCTTTTCACGCTATTCGTCCTCTTCCAAATCTCCCATCCATTCTCCGTCCAAACTCTACTGCCTGCATGCACAATATCGATAACCAAATCCATATAGATTCAACTACTAGTCATGGAAGAAAACATAGATGCACGGCTCGCAGACGAAGTGACGCAGCTCTCAACGCGATTGGTCACCGAGGTTGCCAAGCTGCTGCAATTGGAAGAAACCATCTTGCTGCTCCGCAGAGAGTCGGCAAAGCTAACTTCCCAAATTGCTGACATCTCCAAAGACAAGCAGGCAGCCGAGGCGAAACAGAAACAGTTGGAAAACGAGATTGAGGACTTGACCGCATCGCTCTTCAACGAGGCAAATGAAATGGTATCGAACGCCAGCAGAGAAACCTACAACTTCAAGGTGAAGAACCGAAAGTTGATAGAGGAGCTTGCCGATAAAGATACCATCATCGAGTCGCTCCAGGATCAGCTCAAGGACCTCAAGCTGATGTTTTTTAAGTTGGAGGACCAGCAGCGGGCTCTGCAGGCCAACACACCCCGCTTGGAACACCACTTTGATGGCCCGTTCGGACCCTCGGAATCCGAGGACAAAAACCTTCTATTACAGGGGCTGATCTTCGGGCCACGGGTGCGTGCATTGCGCTTTGACATCCCGGTTTACCAGGAAGACTTCAGGGGCTTTGTGTACCAGCTCTTCAAGCCGGACTTCCAGTTCGACTTGACCTCACTCAAGAATCTCAAGTATTTTCGAAAGATGTGGGTGGAGGAGATCGAGCCGTGCGTGGCGCACATCCCAACGCTTAGTGGCAGCTTTATGAACCGTTGGAGCAAGGGCAAGACCTTCTGGGGATTGTTGGTGGAAGGTCGTGCCATTATTGAGCCAGTATCTGGAGTTAACGAAACTTTCAAGTTGACCTACAAGGGAGCGAAAACAGACGAGATCCCGGTGGCCATCAGAGACCCTTGCGTTTTCTGTGGGGAGTGCAAAGACGACATGTTGGAGCATGCACGCTTGTACAATCTAAAGTTGTACGGCCCAGCATCGGAAACCGGTGGAACGGGCAGTACGCGAGAGATTGCCGGAGAAGCACACGAGGTGATTGGAGCTTATCCACTCTGCAACTTTTGTCTCGTGAAGTTGCGGGCTATTTGTGACTTATTTGCCAAGTTGCGTATGATCCACACCAACATTTTCAAGTTGAAGCAGAACACAAGCTACGACGACATTGCTTTTGTCTCGACCTTCCAATTCAAGCGTGTGGAAGGTTTTGTCCACCGTCTGGATCCCTCGGACGAGCCAGCAATGTTGAAGCTCTACATTATGCTTCTTGGGCTTCGGGCCAAGATCTTCTGGAGTAAGATTGGTATCTGGGACACCGAAGAAGACGTTGAGACGGTGTCGCTAGATGAAATCAACATGGACGTGTTCAAGCAGGTTATTCGGGATAACGTTGCATTCAGACACTTCCAGTCACAGCAGACACCGACCCTTGACGAACAGCAAGTGGCCATGACAGCTTCTGCAGAGGTAGATCGAGAGATTGGAGTGTCTACAGAAGTTGAGGAAGTCCAGAGTAATTCAGGCAATACAGAGGAAGTGGATAGTTCAGCTGATCTAAAGGAGCCTGAGACCTCCACAGAAGAGGACACCAAGAAGGATGAGAAGGAAGACAGTGATGACGATGACTTTGCAGATACCTTGGAGATTTTGGAAGCGGACGATGACGGAGCGAAAGATGAGGAGAAGGAGGAGGAGGGAGAGGAAACGAGGGAAGAGAAAATGGAGGGGAACGAGAAGCTGGAGGGGGATGAGCAGGTGGAGGGGGACGAGAACACATTAGGAAAGGAAGTTAACGAGAAGGAAATTAACGAGAAGGAAGTGAAGAAATCTGAATGAAAAGAATCTTAGGAAGCGAGCTTTAATGGAAGCGTACCAAGATATCTTCGTAACGCTAGAACTAATACAGAGATGGAAAGAAGATAAACTAGGACAGGATCTCGATATGACGATGTACGCGTGAAGAGAGTTTGTAAGGGTCACAAGTTGCCACACTAATGAAGAAGTGGTTTCTGAGGTATTGTATGGGTCTGTAGGAGTGGTCTTGGCATTGCAATGAAGGATCAGTGGAACTAGAGGAATCTCATTTAGAGGCTCTGGGTTATGGAAGTGGAGTGAGAAGCTGAAAGGGGAAGATTTTTGAGAAATAGATTGTAGAGAAGGAGAGTAGTAGCATTGGCGAAGTTTTTACTCAACCAATCTGTTCGATTGCCTGTCGGAGTGTTCCTGCTCCATGATTAATTACAATCTTGCAGGTATGGAAGCAATAGTATCGCTATCAACATACCACGCATATGTCGAAAAATGACATATTGATACGAACAATGCCATACACAAACAATGAAGTATTGATACGAACAATGCGATGTGCAAACAATTGATACGAACAATGAAATTAGATACGAACAATGCAATTTGATACGAACATTGTGCTAGAAGTTTCTCCAGTCGCGCTGTCTCGAATCAAAAAGTTTGCATAGTTGAGAATGGTGAATTACTATCATTCAGCTGAACACAACTGTGATGTGACGAGATCAAAAAAAAACTTGGCGATGGACCCCTACTAAGCGATGTCCAGCACGTACCAGGGCTTCTATACACTCATTGATAGAAAGGACATGCAATCCACATGGCAAATGTTAATATCAGTAAGTAGTAGAGAATCTACAAGCGGTCGCTGGATCGCCAGGGGCATAGCTCGTAACACTATTTCAGAGAACGATAACCATTGGAGAATTATTGGAGATAAGGTGGCGGCGACAGATAACCGAAATACAGGACAATATAAAGTGTTTCGGTGCGGATGTACGTGTAGTTTCAGTTTGCTGATGACAGTTTCAGGATGCATCAGGTTCAGGATGCATCAGTTTCAGGTTGCTTGATGTCGGTTTCAGACTGCCTGACGTCATTTCCTGAAGTCGGTTTCAGATTATTTCATGAACGTTCCATGTTTTTCCGACGCGTTTGCCCTTCTGTCTTCGAATGTCGCCTATCAACTCACTTCTTCTCCACACCAAACATCCATACATCCGGATCCCACCAGTGTCTCCCTGCTTCCTTCTCGATAATTTCTAGGTAAATATGCAAACTGAATCACTAAATCTTCCTCAATTCCATTCCCACCACCCACTGCCAATCCCCCAAATCTTCCCCTCTCAATTCCCCCATTTTAGTTGCTGGCTGGTCAATTAGTCTTCCTGCACAAACAACGCGCAAATCAACTAACTTTGTTGTCCAGCCATCCTACTTCCCCAGCCACACCCGTGCCTCCCACAAATACCAAATACACAATCTTCAACCGATTCTACCCGCCATTTCTTCTCCAAATCCCCCTACTCCTACGTTCCCACTTCACACCATTGAGAAATTCCCTCGGTCCCCCACTCCTGCAATCTGGCCCCACGCCCATCCTCGTCGTCTGCCGATTCCATGTCGCTAAGGAAACGAATAGATCCATACGTGGCGTCGCATGCCAACGAAGACTCCGCAGCTGCAGGCCCCTACTACTCGCCGATTCTGAATAGCAACGCACCGCTCCACGCGCCGCCTCCTGTTTCGGGCTCGAAGTCGCCGTCTAGATCCGCCTCGGCAACATCCCACATCAATCGGGCTTCCACAAGCTCGATCTTCTCCATCCGCAAGTCCCGCGACAAGCCAGCGGCCCAGTTCGACGCCGTGCTGGATATGCTGGACTCGGTGTCGGTGCTCAGCGGCGGAACCTCGCATCTGACCCATACGGGCCACGACATGTATCTGATGTCTAATACTTCATTGGGCAAACGCCAGGGAAGCGTGCTCAGCGTGGCGTCCGCGGGGTCTGCGGGCAGCAGAGACGTTTCTGGCCAGCCGTCCAGCATCGTTCCTGGGCCGCACGTGGCCAATCTGGCCCACTCTCGCCATGGGTCTACTTATTCGTTTCTGACGCCAGGAACGAATCCGTATGACCACAAGACTTCGCGTTCGGGCGGCGACGCGACGCCCACAAGACTATCGGAGAAGTCCGGGCGCAAAGAGAAGCTGTCGTCGCGTGCTCCATCGTTCCAGGGCCCAAATCTTGCATTGGCTCGTAAAGCAACTGCCGCATCTCTACGATCCATGGCTCCGTCCGTTTCCACCAACGACGGTGCTTCTGCATTGCTGGGATCAACATTGAATGGTATCAGCGGAACGCCGCTTGCGCTCCAAAGACCGTCCAACCCGCTCGAAATCGAACGAATGTTTCGTGAGTTGATGGACCGCAGAGATTTCCGTTCGCTACCGCCGCAAGCTCGTCAGGAAATGCTTGCGTACTCTGTAGACAAGAAGTGGATGCTCGTGTATCAGGATGCTCTCAGCGAGCACAATAAGCATATTCAGAAAGGCAACTCGACCCCCGAGTTCTATACGCGAAGACTCATCTCCAAACTGATCACTTCGGAAGAACTAGAAAATTTGTGGGTATCGCTACGTACCGAGCCCATTGACTGGGTTCGTGAGTTCATTTTCGACTTTCAGGGTGACGTGGCCTTGTCGTCATACTTAACCAAGGTCCATGACCAAATGGGTGGTCAGGACATCGACGATATCCTGGACGACATCTTCAACAAAGAGTTCAATTCTCTCAAATGTTTGCGTTGCATGATGAACCAGAAGCTTGGTGCCGAGCGGGCCAAAACAGATGACTCTTTGTACGTCAATGCCGTCACCGGCTCGCTTCTTTCCCCCAGGATTGCCACGCGAAAGATTGCTGGTGATACCTTGATTTTCATGAT
This sequence comes from Sungouiella ezoensis, assembly GCA_030569115.1. Lineage (NCBI taxonomy): Eukaryota > Fungi > Ascomycota > Pichiomycetes > Serinales > Metschnikowiaceae > Sungouiella > Sungouiella ezoensis. The sequence continues at coordinate 15,617 of JAJMJY010000034.1, forward strand.
TGCATATTACAGTAACGAGAACCAAGCAAAGTACCACAAGGTTCTCCGTGCATTGGATGCTTTGTCTTCAAAGTCTTACTATGAGTTTGTTTCACCAAATACCCTGAGCAAGAAGACGTTGCAAAGAAAACCTCCTACAACAAACAAATACCACCGCTTCGAGCTCTGGCTCAAGCTCGTGGAAAAGACCATTGATGGAAGGGGCACTTACAAGACGTCATTTGTCGGTGCTACTGACGAATTTAAGCAGGCTATGATCGGGACCACGTCTTCTACCATCAGTGGCTCACAGATTGAGAATCAGCTCCTCGAATACTGCTTTGGAACTATGCTACTCATCAACAAGATTGTCGAGTATGGAATTGATTTCAGAGTCCGTATTCACCTCCGTTCCCAACTTCAAGCTGCGGGTATTGGTGGCCTTATGGCGAAGTTTTTAGACTTGGGTTATGAAAACTTGAACAAACAGTGCCTGATCTACCAGGAAATGGCAGAAAGCGACACCATGGAGCTAAAGACAAAGGAGCAGATCGATGAGAGCCTTGATTTCAATAATCCTGTCGAATTAGTGAAGTCGCTTTGGCAAAGCGTACAGAACAGCGAGGCCCAAGGTCATTTCGTAAGCGCAATTCAGCACATGTACCTCAATCAGGTTGACAAGAAGGACAATGCCGAAGATCTTTCACGCAGTATGTGGCTTTTGGATGGCATCATTCAGAATGTCTCCAATGCTCATACCACCAATGATGACTCTGCTGTTGGGATTGCAATTAACCGATTGTATGCTGGTTTAAGTACTGATGACATGTACAGAAAAGCTTTGAATGAGGTGAAAACGTACAAAAAGATTGCCCATGAAGCCACCGCGGAAAGGGATGAAATTTCTCGCCAGCTTTCGATCGGAACTGAAGGATTAATCGCAAGCATGTCTAACGAAATTAGAGAGCAAGAGACTGTATTACTCCGCACAAGAAGAATGAACGAGGAACTTCAGGAAGAACTCGAGGAGTTGAAGCGGAAGCATCTTATTGATAAGCAAGAGCAAGAAGTCGAAATGAGAGAGCTTTTGATTATGCTCAACAGTGCAGATATTCAGGCCAGAAAGTCAAATGGCCGGACAACAGTGCTGGTTCAAACCACTAACGAAGATCTCATCAAGAAGTTGCAAAAGCAAATTCACAGAAAGAAGGCTGAATATAAACTCGATAACAAGCTGTTGGGTACCCATATAGAACCTAGCTCGAGATTGAGAGCTTTGCGTGAACAGATGAATGATATTGAGAATTTGGCCAGAGAGCTTGAGATGACGGACTTCGATACATACAGGGTTCCAGAAACAAAGACTGCCACTGATGCCCCTGAACTTTCAGAAGTTTCAAGTGAAATGGAAGAAGAAGACGAGCCGGAGGAAGAGCCTTTCTATCCGCCGATTCCTGAGGGCCCTAAACGACCTTGTCGGGAGGACGATTTAGAACAATTATCCAGTTTGAGAAAGAAGCTTGCATCTTTGCAGAATGAATCGAATGATATCATGAAATTCAACAACAGCGCCATGTTTTCGAAACAGAAGTTTTTGGCCATGGAAAGGTTGAGGGAGTTAGAAATGAACTTCAAAGACTTTAATATCGATTTCAACTCTTCCGACGATCGCGAGTTGTATAATCATATGATAGAACCGAATGTGAAAGCAAAGATTCACGAAGAACTCGATGAAGTCTCCAAGCTAAGGGCCGACTTACAAGCTCAATTGAAGGGTTTGAAAGGTACCCCTCCTTCTACCTCTAGAAATTCTAGAGCATTTTCGACCGATGTCTTGGCTAATATTGAGAGGAAGTATGCCCAAGGCAAAGTTAAGCAGAACGACACAGACGATGTCGTGAAGTCTTCGAAATCACCTGTAAAGGACTATAAGAATAACAGATTGTCGACAATCAGCAAGATGAATCCAAAGTTCTTAAACGAGTTGAGCAACAAAGTGCAAAAGGTAGATGCCATACCTGATGCTGAAGATAATGAAGATGACGATGAAAGTGATCAGTTTGAAGACTCCGTCGATATACAGAAGGATGAAGAAAGACCTTCAATTTCTGCAGCAGCCCCACCGCCACCACCACCCCTTCCACCGACACTTAGTGGCATGGTTCCTGCTCCACCACCACCACCACCTCCACCACCGCCATTACCACCAGCATTGGGTGGCGCACCACCACCACCGCCTCCTCCCATGCCTTCATTCACCGGAGGTGTACCACCACCACCTCCTCCACCATTACCTAATTCACTCGGTGGTTCTAATGCCCCGCCTGCCCTACCTCCTCCACCATTTCCAATGCCGAAATCTTACACACCTTCACCAAGTCCTATGGCCGCTGTTATTCCAAACGCATTCGATCTGTATCCACGTCCTAAGAAGAAGTTAAAGCAATTGCACTGGGAGAAGGTTGACGGCATGGATGGCGAGAAGAGCTCCTTTTGGCACACGTCTGAACCACATAATATGGCCAATGAATTGATGGACAAGGGTGTTTTGGACGAGATTGAGACTATTTTCGCTGCAAAGGAGATCAAGAGATTGGCAACAAAGAAGAAAGAAGATGTGGATAAAGTTACCTTCTTAGCAAGAGACATTGCGCAACAATTTGGCATTAATTTGCACTTTTATAACTCATTGTCGGATATTGATGTCGTGGACAAGATATTGCGATGTGACAAAGACGTGCTTGACAACCCAGCTATTTTGGAGTTTCTCTCCAAGGACGAAATTGTTGAAGTCTCTAATAGTTTGGCAAGGAATCTTGAACCATATTCTACTGATTATAAGTCCCAACCGATAGGATTACCTGACAAGGATCCAAGTGAGTTGCAAAGACCGGACAGAATCTATTTGGAGTTAATTTATAATTTGCAACATTATTGGATGTCCCGAGTGCGGTCTTTGAAAACCATTGCTAGTTATGAAAAAACTTACGAAGATTTGGTGAAGAAATTGAGAAGTCTTGATGAAGCAGTCGAAAGCATCAAACACTCCAAGCACTTGAAAAGTGTTTTTGATATCATTTTGGCTGTTGGTAACTACATGAACGATTCTTCCAAGCAAGCTAAGGGATTCAAGTTGGTCTCTTTGCAAAGATTGAGTTTTGTCAAAGATGACAAAAATAGTATGTCTTTCTTGCACTACGTCGAAAAGACAATCAGGACTTTGTACCCAGAGTTGTTAGATTTCTTGACCGAACTTTCCAAGTGCGTTGACGTTGCGAAGTTCTCCATTGAGAGTATTGCAAATGATTGCAGAGAATACGCACAGTCCATTAAGAATGTTCAAAGCTCCATTGACATAGGAAACTTGAGTGATGTCTCAACATTTCACCCCAAGGATCGAGTTTTGAAGGTGATAAGCCCTCTTTTGCCAAAGGCTAAGAGGAAAGCAGAGTTGCTTATCGACCAATCGACTTATACGTTCAAGGAGTTCGATAAGCTCATGAGGTACTTCGGAGAGGATCCAAGCGATAGTTTCGTTAGAAACTCCTTTATCAGCAAGCTCACCAACTTCATGGCCGACTTCAAGAAAGCTCAACGTGAAAACATGAAGCGCGAAGATGAGTTAAGGCTCTACGAGCAGAGAAAGAAATTGATTGAGAACGCAAACCAGGCTAAGATTTCAAAGACTGAGCAGAATGGTGATGAATCAGATAACGTCATGGATTCTCTTCTTGAGAAGTTGAAGGCTTCGGGCCCCCAGGGCGAACCATCATCGGCAAGAAAAAGGGCATTGATGAAAAGGCATCTTTTGGACAACATGAAGAAATCCAATGGTGAAGTGATGCCATCAGAGTCAGCTCTCCAGGAGGGTGGTGAAATGTCAGAAGCTACCCTTGAGGAGGACACCGAGGGAGCAGACGTTGGATCAAGAGCCAGAAGCTTACTTCAAGAGTTGCGCAAAGCAGAAGGCTCTGATAGTGAGAAACTTTCTGCTGCAGCGCAGTTTAGACAGCAACGCCAGCGCAGAAAACTACAGATACAGTCGAAGGAGACCAATATTCATGAAGAAACCGCTGACGAGAACCTGAGCCAAATTAAAAGTGTTTAACGCAAGGATTATCTAACGTTGAAATAAATCAAATCATGAAATTGGAAGTAGTGGGTCCCATATCATCCAAATCGTAGTCGATGAGTTTGAATTCATTCCATGAAAAGTTAAAAAAGGGTTTGTAGATGTTCTGGAAACATTTCCCTGTCACTTTGTGAGCGAACGGTCTATTCACCTTCTCCACGAACATGTCAAACCACATATCCATCTGGAGCCCTCTTCTCTTGTTGAGCTCTGATCTGAGATTATTCAACTCATTTCCATCAATATCTGATGGGTCCACTGCTAACACTTCTCCGTTGACTCCCACACACAAAATGCGGTCTCTGACCTCTGAATCTGTAGTCCATAACCCATTGAATTTCGAAATGTATACTCGGGGTATCATGGAAAGTGCGTACCACAACAGACTTTCAGGATCTTCCGTATCCACAACAACCAATGAAGAGTGTAATTTATCACCAGCAAAGAGTGTTTTGCCTATACTGCCATGGTTGACCAAACTCTTGGACTCCGAGTCCTTGAACTCCACTCTGAGATTCTCCAGCTGAGTAATATCGCTATCATCGTCAACCATTTCGACATTCTCGCCAGTACCAAGGTCGTACTTGAAAACTATCAACGAATCAACACGAGTATTGGCCAACAATTTCTGGTTGTCTTTGACGGATAGTGAGATCAATTCACTCGAGAGGGTGGTGAGCGTTTTCACGGGACGAAGTTTTCTCTCATCAAAGCTGTATGACGTCGAGAAGATTTTGCACCCACTTGAAAAGAAAATAGTCGACCCGATTTGCTCAATACACGTCACTGGCTCATTTCTAGCAATTGAAATCAACTCCACTATCTTCACCACGGGAGTGTCTGTGCCTGGAACGGCAATCTTGTTCACATCCAAGATTTTTACCGAACCAGTCGAATTGTTGACAGAGGTGCCCACAATAAGCTTTTTGGACACTCTATCCTGCCGTTGAATTTCCCAGACAAAACCACAGATGGGGATTTCTTCCTGCTCAAATATCGTATCTTTACGCTGACTTCCGGATTTTGAGTCAACTTCAACATTCGGAAGCACCCGATTGGATTTCCGATCGACAAACTTCAATCTTGCCAAAGGATCCTTAGTCTTGGATAATATGGCGAAAAGGTTCATGAAATCAAGATAGCACACTTTCTTCGCAGCTTCGCCAACACCTATTTGTTTCACTATGGGCACTCTATGGCAGAAAAGGGACCCGATGATAATTCCGTCTTCTCTGGTGAATGCAAACATCAAATGTTGGTCAATTGTCGATGGAAGTTCTACTAGCCTCAGAACACGACGCTCAGTTTTCTCTTCAAATACAACTTGCATGGGAAGATTGGAGGAGTAGAAGTTGAAGAGCCAGAGATTGCGTAAGCTAACCAAAAGGAAATGATGGTCTGTCTCGCAGAGCTTCAAGGTGACCGGAGTGTAGCCAAGTCGAAGAAAACGAACAAGTTCCAAATTGTCGTGGGAGAAAGTAAAGTGGATCAAGTGGCCAAGCTCTGAACCAACAAATAACATATTGGAACTTGCCAGATACACGAGATCATGGGGAATAATAGATTCTGGGACCAACCGACCAGGAGAAGCGTAGGGATTAAGAGAATTCAAATCAATCCGGGCAATCTCACATATTTCTTCGTCGCGGTATTCAAGAATTTTGACCAGGCCGTCAAAAGATCCTAAAAAGATAAGAATCAATTGAGTAGGAACATCAACATGAATGGTCATCGAACTCACCTCAAAGTCTAAGGAGACGGAGCAGATGGATCTCATGACACTTGAAGAGTCCATTTCTTCACTTTCATATCTTCGAATCTCCGCCAATTGCACCAACTCTAGAGTGATGAGCAGTTCTCCGTCTACGATTATTGCGGCGATATCACCCTCAACTTTGACATGCAATATTCTCTGGTTCGAAGGTTCTAGTATTCTGGCCATTTCCAAGTTTGTAAATGCAATTCTTGTTGGCGTAAACTGAACGATAGTGGACGTTTGCGGTAGAAGAATTGCATTTAAGGTAGTCTCGTCAGAGATGAGCGCCGAGTCCTCGATCTCCACCAACGAGTCGCCATTTCCATTATTCGACAGCACATTCAGGTACTCCAAAAGTTTTGTTGACATTGGCATCGCACATACAATGAAGTGACGGCCGTTTAGGTCCAAACGAAACATATCTTCGGCTTTTCTGAGGTTGCCAACGGGTTTCGTTACCTTTCTGATGGTGTAGCCACTTCGGAGCTGAGTCAACTTTATCCGTCTCCCGCCACCAGTTAATGCCCATACTTCCTGTGAGGAGTAGGGTGCAATGCTTCTCAGGTTAAATGAATCTATCACCAGAACATCAATCACAGGTGCCCAGTTCTTGAAATCCAGAACCAATACTGCCTCGCTGTAGGGTAATTTATTCTCCAGTAGCACAATATCCTTCGTGAAGAGACTGGCGATCTGTATGGCCTTGGATCCTCCAGTATCGCTGGCATAGTTCAACAAATATCCAGAGTCGTTCTGTTTCATAGTGAACACAGATACCGCATCTGCGACGTGGACAATCGGTAGGCATGTGAGCGAATTATTGTTGGTGACGACCACAGAATAAATAGTCCCCGAATCGGATGCTAGTAGCACCTCGTCGGTTTTCATAGCATCCTGAGCCAATATCGGAGACTCAGGTAAATAGAATGCCGTGGCAAACGTGCCGTCGTATGCAAAACGAGAAAAGGAGTAGTCAGCAGATGTGATGTTGTGCACCGTCACCACAATGAACATGTCAGTGCAAGCAAAGAGGAAGCTGTGGTTGTTGGCAAGCGGAATGATCATGATGGGAACCGGAAAGGAATTATTCAAAGGCAAGGTGCTACGAACCAAATTCTCAGGTGTATCCGACACGTACCAGCTGTAAAGAGACAAATCCAACCTGCGAAAGTTTGAAAATGTGAGGGCAAGGAATGTTATGTGGTCGTCTCCCACATTCTGTATTGGCTGCGAAAAACAAGAGTGGAGAATGACACCGTTGACTTCCACATTGAAATGGGGAAGAAGTTGAACGCCAGTGGCTGTTTGCTGGCACCTATGAATCCTGAAAATCGACGATTGAGCAGCAGAAACCACCGCAAAGCCTGAGGAATGTGCGGAAAGTTGACTTCCAGTAGATTCAGCGAGGTTTTCCACTTCTGTCTTCCACCATTGAACTACAAAAGGCTTGAAGAAGTGCGAAGTGGTGGATACTTCACCAGTGTGGCTCGTATTGCTGAAACTGGCATCGCCGTATGTGCGTGGAACCCGCCATATTCGAATAAGAAGGACAAATCCGGATTTGATGGAAACAAGAAGGGAATCTTCACCTTCCGAAGGCCCAGGGATCACTGCAGAAGACCGTAAACCCGCACTGAGGGCAAAATCTACGCCATTGATCATTATAGAAGACTGCTTCACTAAAACGTTGACAGTGGTGATGTCCTCTTCAACAGGAGAGGAAGAGCTATAGTGAGGGTTTGAAACCTGGTCATTCTCGTCTAAATTCCACACAATGTCATCATCTTCACTCATGTTGTCTCCGAAATACGAATCTTCCTCTGGCTCGTTGAGGGTCTGGTCCCTCTCGTCGTTAATAGACTCACTGGAAAGTCCAGCTAGAGGCTTGGTAAGTGAAACTTTGAAATCCGGGTATATTGCACATATGAGCGGCGAGTGGAGGAGCGTGCGCTTGGTGTATGTATTGAATAAGGGAGGTTTGTCATCTGGAAGAAGACGATTGGCCAAATCTAGCAGCTGCGGAGGCATCAGTAAAAGTAACTGGAATCAAGATTTGGTGATTACTAGCAGTGATGTCTGCAGGCAGTCTGGGGAAATGACCTGGGAGAGTTGGAACGTAGAGCTTGGAAAATTGAGAGTGAAAGAGGTGAAGATGAAGAAAAGGCTTAAAACTGGGATGTTTTTCCTTTCGTAACATTCTTTTAGTTTCTTGGGGATAGATTTTACCTCAACACCTTCTGTATCCGCTACATGTAGATACGAAATAGAATAACCACAAGACCTGGAAATGGTTGATTATAATGGTTATACTATCACAAAGTTGGGGAATATAGATTCAAATAACGTGGGGAATGTTCGAGTCAGCTTGCCCAATTTTTGTTATTTTTACTTTTCTCCCGATTACCATATGGACACTCTCTGCTTTGCGACTACTTCTCACTAACCTCCTCTTTTGCACCCATTCACCAATGTCTGCAATCCGGCCCTCTCTCGCCCTAAAAACAATAATTGGCCTTACAGGCATCCTCATTGGCGTGGAAGCAATCGCAATTTTGCCTAAATTCTTCGAGGCAACCTTTTATGAACCATCTGACCTAGAGATTTTGATTCTTTGGGTTACCTCACCAATTGGTGGAGCAGGTACGTATAATTCAATAAGAGTATAGCAAAAGAAAGCTAACCACTAACTTCAGTTGGGTCGCTTCTAGAAATAGCCTTTTTGCCCGTTCATAGCTTGCACATGGCTGGAATGCTCTGGACATTTGCAAGCACCGGTCTCTTTCTCCTGCCGAAACTATATCACCATGCGTTGGCCCGGTTTATTCGAGGAATCGCTTGTGGAATGATCACAGTTGCTGTGAAACTCTACTCGTTTGATTCTGCCTCTACTGGAAAATGTGTCTCTGCGTTCTACGTTTTTGTCTCCGTGGGTAGCATTCTGGCTTTGGTATACTCTCATATTGCCATGTCGTTCCAGCAAGAGTCACTTCCCTATGTATGGCTCGCGGAGACAGTATGGGGTCTTCTAGTCCTTTTGGTGTCATTTCTACTTGCAAAAAATCCCCCGGCTCTCTCTTTCAATTACTTGGCCAGAGACTTTCGCAGCCAATTCAGAACACCGTTGGTTATGCCAACCAAAGCGAAAACAAGAGAACGCGAGCTTCATACCTCCCGATATTGGTTTCTTGTTCTCCAAGGAGCTTATATCCTCACCAGTGCAACGTTCACCGGTGTGCCTGCCCTCATGCCTCTTTTCTCCGAGTTATCAGAAACCTTCGGTGTAGATGCTCTGCTTTCGACTAACATCCAGTTTCTACAATATGCGTTGGTGATTCTCATTTCTGTCTGCCTAGTGTTTCTCTATTCCTTTCGAAGAAAGGATTGCTTTGTGTTTGGAATGACCGTTTTGGCTCTATCCAACGGAGCGGTCAGTGCCCTATTTAAGATCTATGGATCCACATGGTTAGAAAGGACCAATCCCATTGGCCGACTGGAAGAAGCACAATTGGCTCTATTTCTCTTTTCCTTCTGTATTTTTCACACGTTTGTTCTACCGATATCCTCCATTTACTCGGTTGAGCTCGTGCGAGGAGTTCCAAATGCTGTGGCCATCATGTCTACCATCATGTGGGTATCGAAAGCTGTTGCTTTGGTGGGGTATGGCTACTTGCTTCCTAAAACGGTACTGAATTGGGTGGAATTTGCAGTCGTGGCCGCAATGTGTAGTGTTGCAGCCATATCCATTCTGTTCTATCCAGAAACCAGAACTGTCCAACAACTTCCAGTGGTTGATTCGAGTGAAACTGAGAAGATTCCCAAATCCACGATCTCCACTGATTTTACCCCTGGCGAACCCACTCATTTGCCTGAACTGGCGCTGTTTGGCATGGATATGGCTATCCAGAACTTTGTTCCACTATATAAAAGTTCCTCAAGAGAGCTACGCGAGGGGACGGAATTCAAAGAGCTGACGGAGTCCACAGAGCTTCCCGAGCCAGAAAAGGCAAAATATCTGTCGAAATGGCGGTCTGCGTTACCAATGGTTACTGCAGCGTCTCATTTCTCTGGAGTCAATGTTAATGCTTCACTGCTGGGAAGTTTTCATGAGAAGGAAGCACCATTTTCGCTGATGTCGGCGCTCTGGAGCTCGGCATCCAATACGTGATAAAAGGGAGTTCTTTAGATTGTTTAGAATTAAATGAAAAGGAGTGAGTCTTCGGGGAACTTTATGAATTTTATGTACTTTTTGAAGAATGGTAGGCTCTAGGATGCGGAGCGAGATTAGCTAGAGGAAACATACTACGCCACCACAAGAAAAAAGAAAAAAAAAGAATATAAATGGATTCCTAGACACGTGAAGCTATTATATTCCTGATTAATCCAAAATAAAACTCCCAACCACCGAAATCTCCCATAGTTTCTCCTCCAAGACCTTATTAGTCACGTGCACACACTCATTATCTACTACAAACATTCAGCTCACTTATCAACGAAAACTATGTCTAGTTTCACCCCGATTCCCCAGGATGTATGTATCTCCATCATGCAATTGCCAACACCAACTAACATTTTCAGGTGGTCGAGCCCGATCTTATCCAGCACGATGGTATGTATTCCTCATAATCATTCTGATTTAACCTACTAACATCAGAACCTCCAACGTATTCTGCCCAGCCAAAGCCACAATCCAGTCAGCCGCAATTGAAACTGGGCCACCTTCTTCTGGTGGCATACTTCCGCCGATTCTTCGACCTCAACACCGAGGATTTCTTTGGAAAAATCGTATTGGCCATGAATCCATTCAATAACGCCTCGGTGGTGGCCAGTCAAGATAACGAGGAGACAACAGAACTCTATGGGTTCATTTGGATCACTACCACGCTCATATTTCTCATGTTTGTCTCATCTACGGGGTCGAACATCTTGTCACATTGGCTCCATTCAGGAAAAGACGATGCCAAGTATGAATATCTGTTTGATCTCCTCACAATCTCCATGAGTCTCTTCTATGGGTACACGGTAGTGATCCCCGTGATTCTCTATGCGGTTACAACGTGGTTGATGAAGTTTCCTCACCCACTTTCACTCACAAGACTTGTATCTGTCTACAGCTATGCCAACGTGATGTGGATCCCCATCACGGCGATTAACTTTCTTTTGGTGGTGTTTGTAAGCAATGCTAATCACCACAAATTGTTGAACCTGCTCCAGTGGCTCTTTGTAGCACTCACTGGCGCTGTTTCCGGACTTAGCATTTTATTGAAGGTTCGTCTGATTCTCTTGAAGAACTCCATGGCCATGGATGCAGACGGGTCTACAGAAGGCAGCAAAAAGTACAAGGTGTTGGTTTTTGCCCTTGCTGGAGCCCACGCGGGGTTTACTGTCTTGGTGAAGATACTCTTTTTTGGCATCAACAACGTGGCAAAGAGTGAGAGGTAAATATGTTGAACGGATGAAATCAGCGAGCAAATGTGACCGCCAAACCGAATTCTGGAACGTATCTATAGAGGGTGTCCCAATGCACACTTCATTCTTTGCAACCTCATAGATTGAAGTTGTCACGGAAAGTACAATTCGGAGTTTCAAGAAATGACGATAATACCACTGGTACAATTTAGATGAAATTATCTTTCTGCCCGTAACCTACAAAACATTAAGAACTAAATATCGATCCTGATTCCCCAAGTAACTTTCTCTTAGGGCAACCAGAGTCGTGTACCCACCAGAACGTCTCCATATATAAAGTGCTCGCTCCGCACAAATTTTTTTCTCTACACCACCTTTTGTGTGGGATTGAATGAATGGTATGTTTACTGGCCAGGGCGAAGATTATTTGCTATTTACCAATTGTTCCAACTGAATGTTCCGGGTTGACAACAGCATTTTCGTTAAGTTTCAGCCTTGTATGAGCCCTACAATCTGTCCCTGGATTTCACTAACATATAGGTATGTTTTCCAGAGACGTCGAATGATGATACTCGTGACCGGGCGGACATATTCAACCTCGGTCTCCCCTCTCGAGGAGTCGTCCTTCTGTGTACAAATTTTGAAGGGCTGGAGCCGGAGAGGTGATGATAGGTCTTTTGCTGACTCGTGACGTATGCTAGCGTGACCAGCAACTAACAACTGTAGATATACCATAGATTCTGTTTCACACAGCCGGTGGCGTTCTTTTTATGATGATTTTTTATATTCACACTGTACTAGAAGTTTCTGCTTCGGTGACTACACTTACAAAATACTGATTTAATGACTCTGACGGAAGAACGCGCTGGATGTGGCAGTAGATCCCTAACCTCTAATTTTTGTTTTGGTCACTTTTTTGCAATCTTTTCCTATTTGTTGCTCCATCACATAATCAACTCCTCATCTACTTTTACCATACTGCATACAACGCACTTGAAAAACGTCTGATGTCTACGATTTAAGTATATCCTTATACTAGCTGAATATCTGGTCGAAACTTCTCGATATTTCTCAGAACTTGCACAATTTCACATGCGCCGACTAATACCCGGCTCCCGACCGCTCCACTTGCTGGGAGAGGTTGGCCGTGGGCGAATAATGTCTCTTCACACTCAACGACCTCCAATTTTCAGTCTTTCGCTACTGCTGCCATACACTGGGGCTCTCCGAGCATTCCATGGCACTTTGAAGAATCTCAAAGGGCTGTTGAAGTTGCTGGAAGCGCCAAAAATGCATGCAATAGAGCGAATCCTTGAGGATCCGCTTCTACAGGCGAAATATCTTCATAGCATTCAGCATTCCAAAACCCAACTCCAATCAGTCCATTCCGTCTTTGAGAGCGCCATCGACATGGCCACAGGTCAGCACTCGTACCAGGCGTATCAGCTTGTTCTCAGTATCTGGGAAATTGTGTTTCGGAAGGGTGTTTCTAACCAAAAACTTCAGCGGAAGTTGATTCTGTCAAAACCGAAGGTTCTCCACTTAATGATGAACAATGGCGAGTACAAACCGTACGAAATACTTATCCGTCCCATATATACTATGGGTCACTTGAAGGCCACGCCAACGTGGGCTGATACGCTTATCTCTACGTTGAAATTGACTAGAGAGGGTGATAGACTCACGTACAGCAGACAGTCCATTCTGACGTTCTTGAGGAGCGACAGAAGTATAGACGATAAAAGGCTCCTTATTTCCATTTTCTTGCGCAAGGCCTTGCTCTACAGCCAATCCCAGAATGTGTTGCTGGGGGTGTTGAAAGATTTGATTGGTTTTCTCGACCAAATCGGCGACGGACACCTACTTTTCAACACCACAGGGTTTCTAGTCTACGAGAAGGGTCTTAGATTAATTGCTGCGTCGTACGACTTCACTTCAACAATGGAAATCATCGAAAACGTGGTCATGGAGACAACCGAAAGTAAAGATTCTCTCTCACGGTTTATCTCGTCGCTCATGTATGCTGTCTCGTCTTCAGACCCCGAGACAGCAGTAGCATTGTGGAACTACAAGTTGGAGAAGCTCAACACTAATATGCTCGAATACCGAGACCTGGAAGACTTGCATAGCGTCATGAATGCCTTTTTCGTCCTCAAGGCATACGACAGGGTGTTGAAAGTCTACGCAGAACACCTGTCGCTTCATGACGATGACCAGATCGAAGTTTTGTTGAGGATCAGTGAACAGACAAAGGATTGGAAGCTTCTTCAAAAGCAGTTCGAGGATATGTATGGCCACAACCAGTTGCCGCATGTTATCCATTATGCTATCGTCATGAACGCATTGGCATCCTTAGGTGTTGTGAAGGAAGTGGAGCAGCTCTACCACCAGCTTTTGAAGAGAAATCTCCAGCCAACCGCTGCAGTGTTCATGGCATTAATCAGAGCCCATGCTAGGACTGGAAGCGTACCCAAAGCTAAAAAATGGTACCAAATATTTCTACAGCAAGTGGACCAGGGAAGTATCGCCAAAAATGAAGTGGCTCTACTTCAAGCTGAGCTTGTGAAGGCAGATCTCGTCGACAGCAATCCCGGAACGACGGCTGAAACGTTCAGAAGCATTCTCGGTGCGCAGAGCAAGTCGAAGAAGATTCTTGTAAACTCAGCGCTCGTGTACAAAATGCTCTCCTACCTCACAGTAACATTCCGCGAGTCGGAGTTCGACGAGGTGTTGCAAATGGCCAGAAAGTACCAGTTGGTCAACGAGCAAGTGTATTGCAGGACAGTCAATTCGCTCACGCTGTTTGGCCACTACGAAAGAGCCGAGGAGATCGCTTTCGAAGCTCATCTGGAATCGGTGGTTCCGTTCGCAAGTGCCGCGGTGACGCGGGCTCAACTCAGAAACTATAGGGCATGGTACAAGAATACTTCCAACAGGGACATTCGGAGATTCATTGCTGACAGAGTCACCACTATCATCAAGAGAATCGATGCCAACGAAATCAGTCCGCGTGACATGGATCACTTATTGGTGGATGTGATTAAGCACTATGCTTCATTGAACAAACTTCGGGCAGCTGCAAGCTACTTTGACAGGGTTAGAAAAATGCATGCTCTCTCAGAAGAGCACTATTTGCCTTTTCTCGAGCACAGTTCCAGGCTCAACACATATGAGGGATATGCACGGATCTTGGAAAAATACAGGGAAATGGCCAAATTCAAGGTGTCCATCAGTGCCCGAACCTACTTATACTTAATCAGAGCGTTGCTCCACATGGACAAGGTCAATCATACCGAGTACGAGAATGCCTACAAGTTGCTTGAATCTGTTTTCGAACTCTACGGCATGTCCACCGTCGACAATATTGCTGCCAACAATATCTCCATCTCGGACCTCTCACGTAACGCTCCAACTTTGCTCAGAATCATCTCGGAGTATTCGGTAGCTACCAGCGGACATTCAGACAGGGGAATGACGCTTGCGGTGAAGTTTTTGAACCAGATCAAAGAAAAACTCAGCCACCACATTGGCCCTGAGCTCCGTATGTCTATTCTTCATGAGATGGGCAAAATCTATGTTGCCAGAGGGGATTTCGAGGGTGCTCGTGATCTCATCAACAATGCCACCAGAGAAATCAAGGAGGTGATCGATTTAGACCGTGGGCAGACAACATCGAAGATTCTCCTGATCAAGTATCGAATGTTTGTCTCGCTACTTCTTCGGGTATTCCGTCACACCAATGCAGATCCACCAGTGTACGATGAAATCTTGGAGGAGACACTCCAAAGAGACATCAGACTTTCGGGAAATCAGTACGGTGAGATATCACTTGAGGTCCTTAAGGGCAATACCCTGGGAGGTCTTCACCATGTTTTGGCAGCGTGTGAGAGACATCTCGTGAGTGGAAACTGGATCGAGATCAAGATAAGAAGAAAAATCCACTACATCTACAAGCTCTTCGTGGTGTACTTGAGCCGAACATTATCTCGCGATACCATCGCCACAAAGTATCGCATCTTCAACCGATACTATTCTGCTGAGAACATGGAGTTGTTGAAGAACGAGTTCACACACATTCGAGACCCGTTGGCTGCGCTTTCCCACCAATTGGAAGAGTTTAATGAGCTCAACCCGGGCGAATCGTGGACCGCGGGCCAGCTTCTCCGAGACCTTCCGGAGTTTTTTGTGCCCGAGAGACGAATTCCTACCAGAAACATAATCACACCTCTGCTCGCATCGGCACTATACAACAGTATCGAGGCACACTGCGAGGGCAACATAGAGCAAGCATTTGAACTTTATGACCAATTCCCAGAATGCATGGAGTACCTTTTGTATTTTGGAGACGAGCGGACACGGATGGTTGGGTTCAGAAACGAAATCGATAAGCTTGTTCCTCCTTCTAAATCTATCCAGATGGAGGACATTCAGTCACGGCGACAGCGTTCAATTGAAGCACTCGACCACTTGCGCATTACCACCTCGGACATTGACAGCATTAATAGCATCGTGTAAATAGAAATGGACAAGTCATGGGAAGGAGATGGTGGGATAGATATTTAACATAGGCAACTAGTATCGATATTTAACATAGGCATCAGGAATAGATATGGAACATTGCCTCTCTAACTTAGTCTTCTTGTACGGATGTAGGATGTCTAAAATAGTCTTCTAGTAAGATTTCTAGTCCATTTGTATAGAAATTTATTCCTCTCATATCTACAACCAAATCCTCTACTATCGATCCATAGTCTTCCAGCATCTCAAATTCAACCTCTAGCTTAAACATCTACCAGGAAATCCCGCATTGACCTCATATGGCCTCCAAGTTAATTCTTAGCCTCAGCTCTCTCAACTCTAACATACCCAAACTCTAACTAATTAGACATTGTGATTAACCCTTCGTTACACCTACGACTCCTTCTTTTTGGGCTGCTTTTCTGCAAACTGGAATGTCGTCTCTGTATCTGTCTGGCCGAACAACAATGGCCCCACCCACGGCTGCACATTCCATTCCAACCTCAACGTGGAATTTCTTCCTCTGAACGACTTCTCTACATCCCACACCGAGTACTTGGACTTGGCGTTTCTTACTGAAATCTTTGCATCCTTCGAGCTCGTGACGATCTTGTCCCAGTACGTGACTTTGTTGGAGGAACCCTCCGATTTACCAGGGTATTCGGCAGTCAAATATACGAACACCTGTTTGGTGTTCCAGTTGAAAAGCGGCGACAAGTCTGCATCCAAATCAAACGAGATCTTTGAATTCTCCTTGGGCTTGCCCCCGGACCCATACATCCTAGAGTTTTTGAGCGATGCTGACGCCTTGACATTGGAAATGGCGGTTGTGTCGACTCTCCATGCGCCTGCGAGGTATAGTTGGCCAATTGAAATAACGGCGATGATGACGCTGACGACCAAAGAGGCAGTAAGCGCCTGGTTAGCGACGGCCTGGCCACGGGTCACGAGATTGAACATTTTGGTGTAGTAGTAGGTGAGTTGGTGATAATGGGAATTGTACAGGACGAGTTGTTGGAGAGTATGGGGAAGGTATTTAGAGGAAATTGTTTCTCTTTTAATTCTTGGTTATTTTATAATGAAGATAAAAATACTGCAACAGCAATCTTTTTCTTTCTTCCATAGTGTCAGAAGTGGGTAATGCTTACTGGAGAATAGTGGTGAGAACAGTGGTGGGTATACAAAGTCAAATACACTGCCTGAGTTCCACCTACAAAATTGCACACCAGAACTACACACTTTCGCCAGTCAATTTCGCTTTTCCAATAACGTACTAATTATATGCTTACAGACGGCTATGCTTACAGACGGCTACCCAACTCGTCAAATCACCGGATTATTGTGATTCTACACAAAAAAGAAGTAGCCTGGCAAACCTCCAGTAGTGCTTGACCAGCCGCACTGGAAGAATTGGGCTGGGAAGCAGGCCGTATTTCTTCTGCATTAAGGGACCCAAGAAATGATCTGCCAAACGATACTGGTCAATATTAGGTGCTGAAATCCTCAGTAGATCGGTCCGTTATATTACCTCTATCACTGCTTGCTCAACCACTCTCGATAAAGCTTCTCCTGCTGCTGGTACTGCTTCATCAACTTCTTTCTCATGCTCTTGGTCACCTCCTCGCCGGACGTGCTCTTGGTAGGAAGGCCCTGCTCGTCCCACTCGGAATACAAGCTCCTGTCCTGGAACAAGTCCTTGGGGTTCACCTTCATTTTGTCCAATCTCTCCTGCTCCTTTCTGGCCGCAGCCTCGGCTTGCTGCTTCTTCTTGGCTGCCTTTTCGAGCGCCTGCTGCTTTTTCGCTAACTGCTGCTTAATGAACTCTTCCTTCTCCTGCTCGTTCAAAAACTTCACCAAAGCTCCGCCGTTGGGTCTGTCGTCGATAGAAATACCCAAGTTGATCAAGTCCGATCTCAAAGTATCCGACAATGACAAGAAAGCAGAGGGCTCGGCGTTGGAAATGGCGAGTTCACGAACATTGTCTCTGAACTGAGACAATGCCTTGACATATGGCATGGCCACGTCCTCCTTGGAGGCCCCGGTGTTCTCGGATGCTCCACCGTCAACCCATCCAAGCTTGTCGGATCTGGCTTCGAAACCAAGAACACCCAAGATCTTGGAAATCCAGTTGGTGATGTCGATAAGTGGCTCGATACGCAACGACACGTTTCCGGTCACAGTGGATTGGATGTACATGTTAGATTTAGACACCAAATCACTGAGCGTTCTCACCACATCCGGAGTGGCCAAGTTGTCGCAAAATGCAGCGTGGACATTGGTCTGGGCCGCAACCAACTCCTTCAAAAGCGTCTTCTCGACTTCCAAGAGCTTCTTGGAGATGTAGTCGCCCTCGGAAACAGCATGCTTGTTCTGGGAGTTCAATGCTCTGACAGTGGTGAAGAACTTGGAGAAGGTGGATTCGTACGCCTTCACTTCGGAGATAAGGGCATCCTTGAAATCGATAGGCTTGTCCCAGTATCCAATGGCGAACGCAAGACGAAGCTGTCTGGGAGTGTATGTCTGCAACGCCTCTTCCACAGTGATGAAGTTCTTCAACGACTTGGACATTTTCTGGCCCTGAATGTGCAAATGGCCGTTGTGCATGAAGTAGTTGATCCACTGCTTATTGTTGAAGCGAGCCTCCGACTGCGCCAACTCGTTGTCGTGGTGGGGGAAACACAAGTCCACTCCTCCAGAATGGATATCAATAACTTCTCCCAAAATGTCCGATGCCATCACTGAACACTCAATGTGCCACCCAGGTCTTCCGGGGCCCCATTTGGAATCCCATGCTGGCTCTCCGGGCTTGGAAGCTTTCCACAAGGCGAAATCGGTGGCAGTTTTCTTGGTGGAGCCCTCCACAGACAAAGAGCCTTCTCCGTCGTTGATGAGGTCCATGGCACCTTTGTTCCAGGGCTGCAACTTTGCGTAGTCGTGGTTAGGGGCGTTCTCGAACGCAATAGTATCGAAATAGACCGAGCCGTCGGCGGTGGAGTATGCATAGCCATTGGCGATGATTTTATCAACGAAATCGATGATTTCTGGCACGTACTCCGAAACACGCGTAGTGACGCTAGGCGAGAGCACGTTGAGTGTCTCCATATCCTGGTTGAATTTGTTTTCCCAGAATGCGGGCAACTTTTTGAAGATACTTGGGTCTGTGACCGACCAGCCGTATTTCTTATCGAGACTGGGTACAGAAACGTCCTCGACGGCAGCCAAAAACTCCAGGAAAGTCGATTCACCATAGATGGCCGCGTGGGCACCTTCAGCCGCCTTGCAATACATCGGCAACTTGGGGGTTTCTACTGCTAATGCCTGAATATCCAACGATTTGATCCATGGGATCAATTCGGACTCCACGGACCAGGAAAAGCCCGGCAAGTTTTTCTGAACATAGTCGGCCAAATACTGCTTGACGTCTGCCAACAATTGCGGCGTCTTCTCGGTGTAGACGTTGGCAATCTTCTCCTCAAAAAGATACTGATGACGAGCAGCGACGATGATTTTATCGTCAATGTCGGTGACGTTCTGGACGAAGTTGATATTGTAGCCAAAGTAGTCCTGAAGAATACGTCTGCAAATATCGGAACAAACATAGTTTCTGGCGTGGCCCATGTGGGCGTGGTTGTATACTGTAGGACCACAGCAGTACCAAGTAATATGATTGTGAGTCAAAGGAATAAACTCTTCTTTTGCTCTGGTCAACGAGTTGTAGATTTTCAACACAGGCTTAGGAGCCGATGAGGGTACGGGTTTGAGCCACTGAGGCTGAACAACTTTTTTCGTACTCATGAGTCGGACAGAGTGTCTGTTCATGAGACTTCTGGTGATCAGGCTGGTTTTTTTATGGCTGTGAGTCATGTGACCTGAGTGATTGAGTTGGGGAATTTGGGGAAGGGAGGAGAGAAAGAAGAGATTAGGTAGACGGAAAGAATGGAGAAACCGAGATTGAATAGGGATGGAATTGATTTAGTGAAATGGTATGGTGAGATGGAGTAGAGAAGCAAAGTTTGTGGTGAGCAGTTGAGTGCGTGAGAATGTGAGACAAGTGATACTTGAGATAAAGCCATGGTAAAATTGTGTGAGATAGCGAAATACTAGGAAAAAAGAACTGCGGAGGAAATGGGATCTTTCTCCAGAGTACGTTATTTGTTGGAATATTGCGAGATGTAGAGGATGTTTCTCCAGAGTACAATGTTTCTTGGATTACCGCGAGATGGAGAGGAAATGAAAATACCAGTCTAGACACAGCTTAAGACCATGAGAGAGAAACAGCTACTAGGAATGTGATAAGAGAGGAGAACATATTCAGGAGATAATTAGCCAATGGAGATGAGTCAACAACAACTCGACAAAGATTAACCAGTCAATGATGAGCCCTAGTTACTTAATGAGTATCACTATGAATAGAACATCAATGATAAGCTGAAGACGTGAACTCAACCCAGAGAATTGCCTAGAATCCTTCAGTACAGCCAATGAAATAGTGGTACTGCCCAATCAAGACGGCCCCTACTCTGGCCAGACCAACCAAGCGGCAATATCATTCACCCCCAACTCGTTCCACTAGCTTTACTCCAATTCTACATCTACTTCAGCACAAAAATGCAAATCCCTGTCGGTTAGTGCCATTCACTAGATTGTCTATCGAATAGAATTTATCAGAATAGAAGTTGGTCGCATGGTGCCCAGAACCTGAGTGAAACTAGGCATGTTTCGGAAACTGGGATCTAGAACGCAAATTAAATCATCATATAAACTTGAGAAACATACGGTTTAGATAAACTGGATGATAATTGAACAACTTCGAGGAGAAGAAACGTTACTGCGAAGTATGAAAATGTCCTGCACGTTATTCAACCCACTAACAGCCCACCTCGTCTAACATTTCACCAGAATGTCCTAAATTCTTCTTTTCTAATCTCAAGCACCACTGGAAAACTATTAAATTAAGGCAGTTCCTCCCAACAACCACGTTCCTCGCCCCACCCATAAAAGTCTGCCCACATCTGGCTAGGGCTTAAACCCTAAGTCCCACACGACCACTGCCATCTCGCTACCTACAGGAAATAGACATACACCCGTACACCCACCAAATCGCTCCTCCCCATGCACACCACCGCACTCACTCTATTAAAATTTTTTTTCCTACTTTTCAACCTTCATACTCCTCATAATCTAGCATAATGTCTACCAACGTTGAAACCCCAAACTGGAGATTCGTGGAAGTGGGCCGTATTGTCTTGATCGACAACTCTAAGTTGGCCACTATTGTCGAGATCATCGACCAGAAGAGAGTATGTTCCATCGTTTAATGTGAAACGTGAAAAGTGACGAAATGAAGACTGGAATGCCATGAAATCCAAGAGAATTTATTCAGAGTGGGTCCCAAGTGGTGTGAATACACCTACGTAGCCCTTCCTTTCATAGGTGTTGACGGTGTCACTCTAAGTTGCCGAAAAGGCATTTTCCAAATTGCCATATTGTCACAATTTCTATCACCGCATCGATTTTCACTTTATCTCCCCCAAATTTATACTAACTTTCCAGGTCTTGATTGACGGTCCTTCCATCGCTAGACAGGCTATTGCCTTGGGCAAGGTTGTGTTGACTCCTCTCGTTTTGGCCAACTTGCCAAGAGGTTCCAGAACCAGCACTGTTCACAAGAAGTGGGCTGCTGCTAACATTGAAGGTGAGTGGGCTGCTACCGCCTGGGCCAAGAAGTTGGCTGCCAGAAAGACCAGAGCTAACTTGTCTGATTTCGAGAGATTCCAGGTGTTGGTGTTGAAGAAGCAGAGAAGATATGCTGTCAAGAAGATTGCTGCTAAGGCTTAGGTTCAGAGGACATACATACGACTAATACAACTGTGTATCATATGAACGAAAGTGGATTTGTAGGTGGATGTGGCCAGGAGGGTGATGTATTCGAAGTGGTTAATTGACAGAGAAACTATTCTTTTTTCTTCTGGATTGATTTTGTCTGAAATTCGTATTGGTATTGGATTGGTTATCCGTTTGTGAATTTTGATGCATTGTGACTGAGGTTGACATTATTAAGATTCCCGCAAGATACCAAGATAGAAATCGTTACACTATGTATTCTTCAATTTCATGAAAACTATTACAAATTTCAAAAAGGTTGACATTTTCAGAATACTAGACCCTCCTTTATTATCTACGAATTACTTAGCCGGGTTGAGTATTCCCAGACTTAACTAGTCAACCAAATCTAGCCCCAGGATGATACAATAGGTGCATAGCTCTATTTTGCCCAAATTCCTACAATCCCATGAAACAAAGATTTTAATATAGCTGAATCCGTTAAATCTACTACATAAACAAGCACCCTCTCTCAACGTTCTTGTCAATTCCATTGACGCTATGTACACTATTTACAATCATTTCTTCTTCTTCTGTGCTTCCTCAATCAATTGTCTCTGCAATTGTGGAGAAGTCTGTGCATACTTCAAGAACTCCAACGAAAATTCTCCCTTACCTTGAGTACATGCTCTCAAGGAAGTGGAAAAGCCGAACATAGAGTTCAATGAACATTCAGCAGTCACTGTGAACTCATCCTGGCCGTTAACGGTCTCCATAATCATACCTCCGAGCTTGTTCACCAATCCAACAACTGGACCCTGGAACTCGTTGGGTGCACTCACTTCCACAGTCATGATCGGCTCCAAAATGACTGGGTTTCCATTCAAAAATGCTTGCTTGAACGCTCCATGTGTCGCCAATCTGAACGACAATTCAGAAGAATCCACCATATGCGACTGACCGTCGTTGATGTGCATGTGAACACCCAAAACACGGTGACCAATCAATGGACCCTTCTCCAACGAGTCCTCGAATCCCTTCTGACAGGCAAACAAGTATTTTTCAGAGATCCTGCCTCCAACAACATGCTGGGTGAACTTGTTTTCTCCGTCGATCGGAGAGAATTCTCCAATAACTCTACCAAACTGTCCAGCACCTCCAGATTGTTTTTTGTGGGTGTAGTCGAATTGCGTGGCGGTGGTAATGGCTTCACGGTACGCCACCTGGGGCTTTCCGGTCACACACTCCACGCCATACTCTCTCTTCATTCTCTCGACGTAAATCTCCAAGTGCAACTCACCCATACCAGATATAACGGTCTCTTTGGACTCCGGATCGAACCGAACTCTGAAGGTAGGGTCTTCCTTTTGGAATCTGTTCATGGCCTTGGAAAAGTTGCCGCTGTCCTTAGACTTGGGCTCGATCGACAACGAAATCACTGCATCTGGAACGAACATCGACGACATGGCAACGTTTCGCTCGGAGTTCAGGCCAATAAAGGTATCTCCCGATGCACAGTCAATGCCGAAGGTGGCACAGATCTCTCCAGCACCAACCTCGTCAACATCCTCCATATCACTGGAGTGCATTCTTACCAATCTCGACACCTTGACCTTCTTTCCAGACTTGACGTGGTTCATGTAGGCACCCTTCTTCAACTTACCCTGGTACACTCTGATGTAGGTCAACTGGCCATATTTGCCTTCCTCCAACTTGAAAGCCAAACCAACAAATGGCTCGTTACTGGAAGGAATCAACTTGATAGGCTTCTCTTCGTTTCCAACCAATTCGAGACCAGTGTTCAAGATCTCGTTGGGTTGAGGCAAGTAGTCGACAACCGCATCCAACACGGGCTGGATACCCTTGTTGGCCAAAGCCGAGCCCATCAACACTGGGGTGAATTTTCTGGCAATTGTAGCTCTTCTGATAGCAGCTTTGATCTGGTCAACTGAAGGTTCTTCACCTTCCAAGTAGATGTCGGCGATTTCGTCGTCGACATCGGCCAAGGTCTCGATCAAAAGCGCTCTCTTCTCCTCAACCAAATCGACCAAATCGGCAGGAATCTCCTCGGTGATACGCAATTCTTCGCCCTGGGAACCCTCGTTGTAGATGGCCACTCTGTCGATGATGTTAACAGCACCCTTCAAGTCTGCCTCGGCTCCAATAGGAACCTGGATGGCAGCGGCTGGAGTTTTCAATTTCAAGTTAATTTGTTCAATCGCTCTGAAGGGATCGGCGCCCATTCTGTCCATTTTGTTGATGAAGGTAATTCTGGGAACATTGTATCTACGCATCTGTCTGTCCACTGTCACCGTCTGAGATTGCACACCACTAACGGCACATACAACAAGTACAGCACCATCCAACACCCTCAAGGCTCTCTCCACTTCGATGGTGAAGTCGATATGGCCCGGAGTATCAATCAAATTGAAGTGATAATCTTTATTGTCCTTTTCCCACGAACAGTAGGTGGCTGCGGACTGAATGGTGATTCCCTTCTCTCTTTCCAAATCCATGTGGTCCATCTTGGCTCCCACAGAGTCTCTACCTCTAACTTCATGAATGGCCTTGATTCTACCGGTGTAGAAGAGCACTCTTTCTGTGAAAGTGGTTTTTCCCGAGTCGATGTGGGCGGAAATACCGATATTTCTCAATCTCTTGGAGTTAACAACGTCATTCTCGGGCAAATTGGCGTTAATCGCGTCAATGTGTTCCTTTTCCTCTTCATAGGATTTGGGCATGGTGTCTAAATGCACCAGTCTGACCATTGACATGGAGAACGGTCTGGAATCCACGAATCGCAAGGGGACTTTCGGGATAGCCCGAAATACAGACTGCCTCGACACAGCAGAAAGGCCACGGAACATCATGTCTTCAGCGTTCAAAACTTGTGATGACGTGAAGATGTCGGTGATAGGCTACAAAATTTTCCAGCTGTGGTGCACGGGTTTTCTGTAAAGTCAATCTGACCTGACTGGATGTTGTGGTAGAATGTGGAGAAGAAATGAACGAAGGCGGGTAATCTAATGCAATCAAGATATTTGGAAGATCTGGCTTGATGCTTGCTTTGTCAATCTGGTGGGAGGGAGGAGTATGAGTGATGGGTCTGATTTCAAGATGTATTGATGTCATTTTCGGAGAAGACGTTAGGAATGCTATACGGGAAATCAAGAGGAGGAAAAGAGCTGTGCAACTGGTTATTTATAGACGATTTTGGTGTATTGGGATGAGGTGGGTTTGGGAGATTGGACACAAATGCAAAAAGTACACCCGTACACCTTCAAAGTAAACATCCATACACCCAGAATTAAACACCCGTACACCGAGCCAAGAACGAACTATTGCAAGATTTTGCAACAACAGCCCCCACTTTGAATTATGCCCCCCCACGAGCGTGCATGCAATGAAAACCTATTAAGGAACGACAGGAAAGGCAGAACCACCTATGTAGCTTCATAACATATTATTGCTTATAAACATATACAGCCGAAATCAACGGGTGTCACGAAAAAAATAAAAAAAAATGGATATCAGAACGACATCCCCCAAAAAGTTTTCCATCGTGCACCAGTACATTGGCTCACTACGCGAGTTCCAGACTCTGCTCAATTATGCTTGATGCCAGATATTCCTGCTAACCAGTTCGATGGGATGGTTATATTTTGTAGCTGCAGAATCAACTTTAGTAACGTCTTATTTTATAAAGGGTCGTAGCAGTGAAAGTAGTAGTGGCAGTGGTGGCAGTGGTGGCAGTAGTAGTAGCTGCAATCGTGGATGCATTATCCACATCCGACGCCGAGGCGGAGCCACCAACAATCAAGTTGCCGATAAAAGTAGCAATGGACTTGGCGTAAGTGAGACCGTTGGTTCTGAGAAAGTTGAGTGCAGAATCCAACACTCCGGAATTCTTCGACCAGGTGTAGACATCCTCCACAACAACCAATCCGGTCCTAAGTGCAGAAGTCAAGAAGGAGATTGTAGCCGAAGGATCAGCCAAAGCCTTACTGACAAGGCCCTGGACAATTCCAGTATTCTTTATAGCAGTATACACCGACATGGCTACCTCCAAGACGTCTCGCTTATCGTAATATAACTCTGGATCGTACTCGAAATCCATGATCTCTCTTTCTTCCAAGATGTCTGTTTCTCCCAAGATGTCTCTCTTTGCGGTGGGAGTTGACCCAGCAGTGGAGGAGCCATCTGATCTCATAGCGAGGAATGCTTTCAACAAATTCAATCCGGACGAGAAAACAGTCTTGGCCACTGAGAAGAGTGTAGATCTCAAATTGGGATCGTTGTAAATGAGAGAGAAAAACTTCTGGATATAGCCAGAGTTGTAGATAGCTTTGACTACCGAGGGTCCGTAGGTGAGCGCTGCAGAGAAGGCACTCTTGGTGACGTTGAGAAGGGTTGTTCTCAACTCGGAGTCGGTGGTCAAGAAGTTCCAGACATCGCCAATGATGCCGGAATTAGCCAAAGTGGTGAGCAACTGCGAGAGCAACGAGTCAGCTCTCTTGGAGAGCTCAAATAATTCGTTCTCGTCTTCAATGAACTCTCTCTTCTGGTTCAATTGTCCCAACTCCTCAATGATGCTCATGGCGTCCGAAATGTCGGACTTTTTAATCAAACCAGCGGTCATGGGCTCGGTGACTGTGGTTGGAGCAGCGCCAACTGCGGCAGTTGAAACCAAGATGGTTAAAAGGGTTGCGGAGGAGAGCTTCATTGGGCTTAAGTGCTGAGATGAGAAGGTTAATAGAAGAACTATTCCGGCGGAAGAGTCCTCTTTTTATATGAGTGCTCCACCTCGGATGCTGAAAAGGTAAAAATGCTTAATGGTGCCAGAGAACCTCAAGATAATTTCCTGATTGGGAAATTCTCACCAAACTGTCTCCGCCCACAGTGCACTCCCAGCCCTCATCTTGGAAGTGGTAGGTGCAATATTGCCGTTTTGGGTAATACTCATGCTCATGCCTGTTTACTGCAACCGGAATATGGCACTGTTCTGTCACCACGGCCCCATTGTAGTGAAATCACTCTTGGTTTCCCCACAGACTCCTTAATTCTACAATAGTGCTAGAGATGAGAAGGAGATTATGGAAAAAATTGGTAAGAACAAGACCAGAGGTCTAAAAAGGTCTTGATGGCTTTGAAGACGAAATATTTGGGCAATTGCACTAAAATGCTTGGATTTAAAACCTCTCCATGGCGAATGCAAACGTGCCCATTGGTGTGTACTGCAACCTATGCCAACCATGAATTGGGGCGGCTGACTTGGCCGTCGGTTTTCATAACCCACATTTCCTTCCTATTGCTTTCAGAGATGGCCCGTCGTCTGACTCCAAATACGGGCCAACTGCAACAATAAGCATAAAGTTTCCCGGGAACAAACCCACCAGCCACATTGGGACCCGAAAGACAAAGTAGATACAAGAAACTTCCGAAATATATTTTATAGCGTAACTTAGAATATTCTAGTTTCAGTTAGAGCAAGCTGGTAAGGAGTAAGGAGATTCTGTATTTGCACCACCATTCCTCCGAAATACATATTTCTTGAATGGACCTGGGGTGGGCGGGCCACTTTCTAATTTAGGAAGCTTCCAACGTCTAGATATTTCTTGCTCGATTCCACAATGCACGTAACCAAAGCGTCTTGTGGCCGTCGAACCTACGTTTAACTTAATGGGGCAATACGACCGATGATCCACTCTTGGTACAGCAACATCAACGCAGAGCAGTGCCCATGACGAAGTCGAAATATTGATTTTGGCAGCTTGTGTGTTTCTTGTTTGATGAGGTATTGTCGAATTCTGAAATTACGTTTGGATCGTTATTCGAGCAAGGGTACTCTTGGTGCACTTCTTGTCAAGAATTCTCCGGTGGACCGGAAGTGACAATGATCAAGTGAATTTTAATAATTTCTCTTTTAGGATTATTCACTGCAGGCGATAAAACTACGAGAAGGACGGACTGGGATGGTCAGGATCGGGGCTAGAGGGAGGGAATTTTCTGTGGGTTTTATTTCGTCAGAGTGAGAGACGATTCTTGTGGAGGGAATGATCATGGAGAGGCATCTTGTACTTAAAAATTAAGGGTAATGAAGAGTTACGGGCTGGGACAACAATGGAGAAGTCAAATTTGACCGTGGAATCAAGATCTCCTAAGCCTAACGGAGCTGAAGCTTGCAAATATTATCATACTTACTCTGATGATGGATCATTTCTTAAGCTGACTATGCATTGGAGCACCTCACCCCCGAGAAGCTATTGACAGAAGCATTATCACTGACGAGAGAGAAACCAACGCCAATGCAGAACCAGTCCGAAATTTGGCTGAAAATTTACAATAACTAATCTGATCCAGAATATCAGTCACCTAGCAAAATAGCCCCAATCATCGGTCAATCAGTTGCAGAATGTTGTTTCAATCATATTCAAAGGGCACGCACAGGCCCATTTCTGGGTATACCATTCGGCTATCAATCTACACAGTGGCTTTCTGCTTCCTACATGTTGCGTTTCTGCCACATGATTTCATCTTGGATCAGTTCCACCGAATAGTCGACCCCAACCAATAGGATCTTCCTTTCGAAAGATTATAGCGAATTACGATACACTTCGATAACCAGGGGAAATAACAAAAACAAGAACAAAATGAAAGGGGTTAAATCCGGTAGAAATTAAAATAATTAATTGAAGAAAGTGCAAGAGAGCCCTTGTAAGAGATAATTCATAGCTGCATGCTGTAGCTACTGATATGTATGGTTCATACTGGTAGGGTATTAAATTCTACTATCCATCTTCAATAGGGCCAATGAGCATCGAGTCAATGCTATTTCGGCTGTTAATTTCCATAGCTTAACCGTGATAAGGACGGTTATGGCGTTGGGTACCACAGACAGGAACAGTAGTTATGATGCGCGTCCACATGTGAAGATCAACAAGATAATTGGAAGCAGCAAGGAAACAAAGAAAAGAGAGAAAACAAGAAAAAAAAAATAGAAAAGGACCAGATTAGGAATAGAAAATGTTAGCAGAACATCGCGCATCTCTAATAACAATCGCATAGTCTAAGCATTCCGAACCTGTTGGTTCTATTATATGCCCTGACATCCAGATCTCAACAATCTGCATCCAGATCCACCAGCGTTCACAACGAATCGATTTCCCTCAATTAGTCAATGTCAGCACACCAAACGAATACGGATAAATACTATTAAGAGTAAAATAACACGATTTCAGCATTCAAGACATTCTCCACCACTAAAATTCACTCACTGCAGCACCTATCAAATGCCACCCTCTCGTCGATTTTTCCTCCATCTTCACCACCACAGTCGCATTATAGGACCCATCTCCAATTACACAGCCTGCGACTGGACAAAAAGCCCAAATGTGTAGAAATTCCAAGGAATAGCCAAGAAATAACAGGTAAACGGACAGAAAATATCACTAAAATGTTGGCCGTCGGCACCGTCCCTCGGCCCAACCGTACACGTTCGGCGATGAGATGGTTTCTTTTTTCAACCTTTTTTCTACGTACCAACTACTCTCTTTCTACAATGTCGTCCGTCACCGTCACCGGACGCGACCACACCACTACCGCGGCCGTTGCCAGAAACAACAATGTCGCCGAGTTCGTGTCCGACTCCAAGCTGGCCTCCAGCGGGTTGACCACCATCGACACGATGGGAAACACCTTCAACGTGCCTGATTACACCATCAAGGACATTTTGTCGGCGATTCCCAAACACTGCTACGAGAGATCGTTGGTGAAGTCGCTCGGCTACGTCGCCAGAGACGTGACCATGATGGTTCTCATTGGCTATACTGGCCACAAGTTGATTCCGCAAGTACAAATTGCCGACCATGAAACCGCCGCCTGGGTGGCCAGGGGCGCGTTGTGGATGGTTCAGTCGTACCTCATTGGATTGTTCGGGTTCGGATTGTGGATCTTGGCCCACGAGTGTGGCCACGGCGCGTTCTCCGACTACCAGAACATCAACGATTTCGTAGGATGGGTGTTGCACTCATACTTGGTAGTTCCTTACTTCTCGTGGCAATTCTCCCACTCCAAGCACCACAAGGCCACCGGCCACATGACCAGAGACACCGTGTTCATTCCTCACACCAAGGATAGCTACTTGGCTGCCAACAAGGTGGCTACCGTGGCTGAACTTGCTGAGGACCTGCCAATCTACTCGTTGGCCATGCTTATCTTCCAGCAGTTTGGCGGCTTGCAGTTCTACTTGGCCACCAACGCCACCGGCCAGAGCTACAAGATGCCGTGGTACGCCAAGAGTCACTACGCTCCAAAATCGCCCGTGTTCGACCCCCACCAGTACTGGTACATTATCTTGTCGGACATCGGCATCTTGGCCACCGCCACCTTGGTGTACCAGTGGGCCAAGAACTTTGGAACTTTCAACATGATGATCGACTGGTTTGTGCCATGGTTGTGGGTCAACCACTGGTTGGTGATGGTGACGTTCTTGCAGCACACCGACCCCACCATGCCTCACTACTCAGCCAAGGAGTGGACGTTCGCCAGAGGCGCTGCTGCCACCATTGACAGAAACTTTGGTTTTGTTGGCCAGCATATTTTCCACGACATCATCGAGACCCACGTGTTGCACCACTACGTGTCGAGAATCCCCTTCTACAATGCCCGTGAGGCTAGTGCTGCCATCCAGAAGGTCATGGGCTCCCACTACCGTTACAATGGCGAGAACATGTGGGTGTCGTTGTGGAAGACGATTAGAAGTTGTCGGTTTGTGCTGGACGACCAAGGAAACGGAGTCTACATGTTCCGTAACGTCAACGGTGTGGGTGTGTCGCCCAAATAAGGTTGGTGACTCCAGATTAGATTAGATGGAGCCAGCTGGTAGCTTATGCCTGGCGAAGGTGGGGCATAATTTAGATAATATAGACTTTTCAGTGAATGAAACTAACCAGTTCAAGTAGACTATCGGGTGATCATAGGCTCTCCAGTGAAGTATCAGACTAGCAAGTGGAACAACAGACTGTGAAGTGAATAAATGTAGATTATCCAGCGAATTCATATAGATTCTCCAGTGAATTAATGTCTTATCTGGCGAATTAATGGACATTATCCAGCGAATTGTCAAAGAATCAATGTAGTCGATTAAGGGGGATCAATGTAGACGATTCAGTGATTCAAAAAAAGCAATCCAGCGAATCAGCTATCCTGTGAACTAGTGTAGAGTATAAAGTTGACTCCCATGTGAATGTAACGTCCCGATCTAGATAATATTCGTCAACAAGATCCTATAGATCCTACCCCAACAAATCCTAGCCAAGCGGCCATCTAACTTTAATAGAGGCTTCAAACTCGGATAGGGCCAGGATACCAGCTCCAACTCTTGAAGTCAATATGAAGTGGAGTCTGGACCCCATAGCTACACGGGCAAGTCAACGACGGCCGTCGGGTCCCACAATAATCTGGAAAATTAATCTAAGATATTAAACGCAGAGTAGAAAGTCAACGCAAAATCCCCTGAAAGAAGATATAATATGAATCGGAC
Source organism: Sungouiella ezoensis (assembly GCA_030569115.1). Classification (NCBI taxonomy): domain Eukaryota; kingdom Fungi; phylum Ascomycota; class Pichiomycetes; order Serinales; family Metschnikowiaceae; genus Sungouiella; species Sungouiella ezoensis. Next base: position 46,772 of record JAJMJY010000034.1, read on the forward strand.
CCCCTGAGGTAATGTCCAATGTACCATCGGCTTTTCTCATAAGAATCCAGAATCGAATGCATCAGTCCTCCCTACAAAGCACGTCTGCCTGAAAAGCACTCACCTGCCTCTGGCAGTCCTATACATATGACTATTCGGCTCTTATACATACGAATAATCGGCACCATCTGCAACTTCACGCCAAGAATGCACGGAGCGTCCTTTAATTCTCATAACTAAGCGAGCGAGCGAAGTCTTTACATCCACCCTTGGGTGAATTAGCGATATCGTCAAATTACCCGAGGAAATTAGAGACAACTACACGATATGGATAAGGAATTCAAACAAGAATTGAAACAAGAATCCACAAAGCTCCACAATAATATCTCAAATGCAATGCCGCTGAGGTTCCCACATACTGCACATGTTCCTCCATACACTTAGCGATCGGCACTTTGGGCAATGTGCGGCTCCTTAACATTCCATTTTCTTCCTGTCTCTGGGGAGTGAAGGGGCTAGGAAGTACGAGAATTGCCATTGGCGCTCTCTTATATTACATTCATGCACAAGACAATAACCAAGACCCCTTATGTACATTGCAGATAACATTTCGGTACGCTCTGGAATATGGTTAGCATTTTGGAAACGTCCCTTGCAGAATCCCCCCCATCTGCCTTAGAGAAGTAACATATATAAATGGAGAGGGCCGTCTTCTCCGCCGAACACCTTTTTCCCTGTTTCCCGATCTTTTATCGAATCTTCTTCTATCCAGTATTCTGTTTCGTTATGTTGTACGCATTGGCTACTCCGGGCTCTGCATTTAAGCCATCCATCAATAAACCAAAGATGACATGGAGACTCGAAAAATTCAAAAACCATCATGTCAATTCTGCGGCTTCCTCATCGGCTCTGTCGTGTCATTCCCAAGGTTCCAGAGACCAACCCAACTATGCGCTCCAGTAGTTGGCGACGAGAAAATTCCGAGGCAGCCAGGTACATGCCTTGGACAGGAGCATTCCTTCGTGGTACATATAGGAACTTTTTCAATACAGGGCAGAATGGCGTTTAATGTATTCGATAAAACATGCAAATTTCGACTAACAACATGAAGCTATGGCAGTGATCCCAGCGATCCGCCCGAGTATCCCATGTCCTTCTCGGCATTGACAGGATCCCACGCAGCTCCTGGCACTGTCAACCCACCGGTGGTGTAGGTTCTTCTCTCTCTTTCCCACTCTCTCCACCTCTTCATCACAATGCTGGACGAGTCGAAAATTCCCTCCTTGTCGCCGTGTGCTCCCTTGTCCCCTCCTGCGACGGTTCTGGTGTCACCCCAACTGAAATCGTCGAACTTCCAAAATGCGTAACTGGGCAACACGAAATTCCAAATGGGCAATGCGACCAAGTAGATCAAAAAGTACACAAGGTACTTTACCGATGAAACCGTGACCACAATCAACAATCCGGGCAATCCGAAAATCACCGCCAAAAGAACCAATGACATCACCGGGGTAGGATGCGATACAATGGCATAAATGATAACGTAAAACGTAAACGAAATGGCCGCTGGCAACACCACTGTACCAACCAACTCAATGAAAATCACAAACTGCATCGAGAAACAGAAGGTTCCGCACAAATCCCTGACCAAAACCAATTCCATCAAGTTGTGGACGGTAGAATTGATCCAACGACGACGCTGCGACAACAACACTTTGAAGGTGTCCGGAACAAGAGTAGTACATGCGGCCTTGGGAACGAAAACTTGCTTTCTCTTGGGGAACGTTCTCAACATCAATGCAGAAAGATAACGATCTTCTCCCAACAACAATAAATTTTTCTTATGCAAAGTGTTGGTCACATTATCGGAATATCTCTCCACAATATCGGGGTTAGCCAAGATCGGCACCCAATAGCCGTTGTCACCCTTAGGGGCTTTGATACGGTACATGCAAAAACATCCTGGCAAACATGTGACACTTCCGAACACCGACTCGAAAGCCTTAGCTTGATGATGGGAGATATAGTATTCGAACACTTGAATGGCTGTTACCCACGACTGAGACTTGTTGGTGATCTTAGTTTCTCCACATAATCCCATAATGGTAGGGTCCATGATCATTTCTGCACACATGTGATTCAAACAGTCGGGGTAGACCTTTGTATCAGCATCCACCATCAATACGATCTCATAGAACTCACTCATTAGACCGGTGACTCGCCAAATGGCCTCCAAGAGAGCGTACTCCAACTCGGTCATTCTCTCATCGAAAGTCACCTTCTGGAAAAACGACATCAATATGATCTGCGAATCACGCTTTCCTCTGTTACCTGGCTTGGCACCAGCTGCCTCTTCTGGAGTACCACACTTGACCACGGTCAACACTGGAACTCGTTGTTGCTTCTCAGGAGGCACAGTCTCATCGTTATACTTGTAGAAACCTGCGTACACCTTGGCCATGTTATGACGTTTGCTACCTTGAGCGACAGCAACGTATGAGTGCGCCTGGACATCTTCAGGGGGGACACAGAAGTCGGTCATCATGCTCAAGGCAATCTCTGGGGTTGTTCTGTCGTTTCCGGAACCCTTGATCAAACCATCACAGACGATGACAACCAACTTGTGTGAATTAGGATAGTCTGTAGTGGCAATCGAGTCCATAGTCAAACGCAACCCCTCTTCGTCTTCAGAGTAACACGTCACCAACGTAATCAAATGGGCCAACGGGTAGCCAAATGGCTGGTATTCCACAGGTGGTTGAGGCACAACGTCAGGGTGGATGAGATCAGGACTCAAACCTTGCACGTAGAAGTCTTCGCTACCGTCAAATGGATTGAATGCTGACTGTGGTCTGGTCAACAAATCCACCGACAGATTACGGGACTGGTTGAAAAGCATCGACCGGGTATTTGAAGCGCGAGGGTTTCTTTTTGATTTGCCCAAGGTGGCAGCTTGCGTCGTCATGGTGGTATACTTGAATGCTTTGGAGAGCTTCTCGTCTCCATCGGAGTAATAGTTCTTCAAATCAGAGTTAGGAATCAACATCAGACCCTGATTGCCGCCCTTGATGAAGACACTCTGTCTGTTAGTTTTCTGCGGTTTGTAGTTGGCTCTAGCTTTTTCAGGCACGGTGTTGATGGGCCCATTGGCGGCAGGCGTATTCACCCAGTCATCAATTTCTCTCTCACGCGCAGCCATCGACTTGTTGTCAATTTCCGTGGCACCTTGCTTTCCGGACACGTACCATCTGAAATAACAGGCGATGAGGAATTTAACAATAACCACCGACAAAATGAAAACCAACGACACAACCAACACGATTTGGGAGGCAATGCATCCAATGGACTCAGAGTTAACCACACCCACCTTGATAATTTCGGTCAAACACTTGGCAGCCTGGCGCTCCTCGCTATTGGACAAAATCAATGAAATATCGTGACCTTTGAATGTATCGTCATCTCTTAAGTTGTTAAACAATTCCGGGTAGGTGACATCATCAGACAGGATCCAGTTGATCAAATCGAGGTCCAACACGACTCCCGAGTACACCACCAAGTTTCTGGAGCTGTTTCTGATGTCGTCCCACGTGAAGTACACATCTCCGTTGATTTCCAAATCATAGTAAGAATCTCTGGCATCGGAACTGGTGTGACAGGCCCACCCGTCGTAATAAACAGAAGTGCTGTTAACTTCAGACGAACCGTCTTGGTTGAACAACCTACATGGCATGTACCAAGCCAACTCGTTCCCGTTTGTGGGAATGGAACAGTTATCTCTGGGGACAATGAGGTCCTTGCAGTGACCATTGACGTTCTGGAACAAGAACGATGCATCCATTCCGCCCGCATTGATGGGCGGATATAAAATGTTGGATCCTGCCGGGATTCCTGCTGCCCCAGGATGTTGGGAAGAAGTCAAATCGTATGCACGGCCATTGATGATCAAATAACCCGTGCTGATGGTGTTGGACCTCATCTTTAGGGTTCCTTGATGACAGACGGTCTTTGTGAATCCGAAAGTGATGTAGGCCACAAATGCTCCAATGTACAAAATACAAGAGATCAACCCGATTTTCTCTCTCCATGCAAACTGACGACTTTTGGTTTTGAGGCCAAACAACTTCAAGAGCGGGCCCGGCGCCCAGAAAGTGATCACATAGCAGTAGACCTTCCAGAAATAGATGTCGTCGTCGTCGTTTTCTGACTTGGCAAGTACGGGCTTTCTGTGGACGTTTCGAGTCACATTTTGAGTTGGAACTTCATCGTTCAAGCCAAAAACTTCACGCCCACCCTTTTGCGAGGTATCGATCTTCATGAGCGGGATACCTTCTTCATCCTCTTCCGAAATATGCTGAGCGGCCAGCTGAAAGCTCTTGCGCGATCCCGGAGTTGATGTAGTTGGCTCCAAACCAGTCAGCGACGGCTGGACCTTCAAATGGTCAGATTCCTGGTTCACCACCTGTGAATAATGGTACATTGGGTGATTCTGATCCAAGCGCTGCCTTTCGGGACGCACAAGGGACCTTTTGCGGTTGAGATCGCCCGATTCGGGATCGAACTCCTGGTATTTGCTGGACCCTCCGCTGTTTCTGAAGCCCGACATGGCAAAAATGTAGAATTCACGAGCGGGATGGAATTTGCAACTTTCTTGCTAAGTAATCTACCGACAGAGAGTAAACACCGCGTCCACAGTCAAGATGAAAACCTTTGCTATAGCACGGGCAGATTGGCGAATAGAAAACGAGGTTAAAAACCGCCGAGAACAACTAGGAAGCGAAGGAAATGACAGTTGTCACGGGTACAATCAGGCAAGTTTCCTTGTCACAATAAAAAAAAATAGTAATGATAGAAAAGGCAAGCTTCAAGTTACAATTTAGATCGAATTTTCTGTCTGTGTGCACACCAGGCGGTGTAAGCGTTAAATAAAGAAAACAGTGATGAGCCAGGCGTTTTCTTAACACCATAGGGTTTAGGATTTTGGCATTTCTTTTCTATTTCATGAATGAAGTCCGATTATTGACATTTCATCATTCGTTTCTTTTTTCTTTGTGCTTCCGACCTCCATGTTCTCCTTTGCTTTTGCCAGTCCCTTCGGTACTCTCTATACAAACCACCTGCTGCTATAATTATCATGTCTAGCCTCCTCGCAAAATATCTTCGACCAAATAGGAAATGTTTTCGAGCCGCGTTGCATAGGGAATCGTTAGCGAAAGTAGATTATGAATTCCTGCCATCTGGCTCGGTGAGGCCAACGGACGCACCTCTTGCAACCCACGGAGAATCACAAAGATTTCTTCCCTCTGAATTTTTGGTAGTGGCTTCCGGAGGAGAAGCCCTTCGTCGGCAATGAATCGCCGAAGCGAGAATGCTGCACGAGTTAGCAAGCACTCCATTGCAATCGCGGAGCTACGATCCGATGACGACGCAAACGTGAATAGCTCTGCAAGGCACTTCAATCGAATCTCCCGATTTTCGTAAACTGGCAGACGTGCTGTTGTGCCGAAGCTGTCATCAAATTGAAACTCGGAGAATATTGTGAATGCTCTCTGCACATCTGACAATACGGTTGCTTGCAAGCTTCCAATCATTTCCTGTTCCACGTCATTCATCCCGTAGAGATACGACTGCTGGTACACTCTGTATACAAAATGTTCCACTAAGCCTTCTTGGTAAACATTTCTCGAAAACAAAACCGGGAGAACAGTCTTGGTCAATCGCTCATACTGTGCAACATTGTGCTCTTCTTGGCTCTCCGACAGCGTCTCGAAACATACCGTAATGCATTCTAAAATCGACTCCCACACTTCTTCATCGATCTCGTCTCCTGCGTTTTCATTGAGGAACCGGTCAATAAGATTGAATATCACATTATTGCACCGCACCCAAAGTGGCTCCAGGTCTCCAGTGCTTCCTTGTGCTTTGTAATTAACCAGGTAGAGTAAGCATCTGACGACCTTGATATATGCGTTGTCTGCCAATAGTGCCTTGGTTGTGGTGAGCTCGCCTAGCTTGACCTCAAGTAACTTCAGGGCCAGTTCACTGACCGCTATGAAGGAAGGAATTTTTAATCTGCCCTCAATTTTCTTCAACTTAGCCTCTATCCTTCCACGAATCTCGTATGGGTATGATGAAATAAGTCCCAATTGCTGTATAACGGCGGCTAGGATCTTTTCGCCATCTCCCTTTTTATCGATCAAAAGGAGATTATCCAATACAGACTTTTGAAGCTCTGTAGGTTTAATGGTATCATTCAGACCCGGTTTCAATACCGGATACCTTGCACACTTGTTCAAATTACTCATCACACGAGAAACGCTTTCAAAATCAAGCTTTTCCTTGACAATAACGTAGAGAGGCTTGAATGACGCGTTGTATACGGCCAAGGAGTCCTGGTACTCTGGACTAACAAAATCGTAATCAATTGAGATGTTAACCCAAAATTCAAAGAGCAAGTCAGCAAGTTCATCAGGAATAGATTTGTGTGAAAGCAGAATAATAAGGTCCTGAAATGATTGGAAAATCTTTAAGTTTAGACCTTTCCAGTTCAACTTGAACATGGTGTTGAAGTATTCAAACAACTTCTTCCAGAAGTCATGGGATAAGTCGTTGCAATCATTATCGAATGCCATCATAAACTTGGTGTACAACGAGACAAGACCAGAAAGAACAAGGTTTAAACTCTCAATCGCATCAGAACGGCTCTCTTTCTGTTCAATTTCGAAGCACAGGGACAAATCAAGTAGTCCTGGTAATACAATATCATAGACCATTCTCCAGGATGACAACAGCTTGCCTTGAACATCAATAATTTGGAATAAGGTTTGGATTGCTCCCTCTCGAACCCGCGCCCGCTTATCGGTGGAAAGGTTGGATAGTTGAGCAAGAAGATAAATATTAAGTGCCTGATTCATGATAGCTGAATCTTCTGATTTGCCCAATAAAGTCTGCAATTCAGCCATTGTTGAAATGGTCTCCAAACTTGTAACAGTTTTCTTGTCATGGTCACCAGTCTTAGAGTTTATGCAATCACTGATCAACCAAAAATAACTAACAGAACTGAAGGAAATGTTGAGATCGTACGTCTGGGAACAAAAGTTCAACAATGAATCGATGAGGGATTTAAGCTGTGAGGTAGGCAATGTAGTGAGAAATTCGTCCAAAATTAATTTCAAGGTTTCGAATGATGTTGAGATCAAGGACAGAATCTTGTCATTGAGATTTGTGTCAACAGAGGTGTCCTGAGAGTTAACGAATGCAGTGTTCATGATTTCGAAAACCAAATCCCAAGTACTCTGGTAATTTTCCACGTATCCATCAATGAGGCCATGAACTGTCACTAAAATAGTCAAGTGAAGTTCAGTCTCACAGTTTAATACCAAATATTCCTGTGGAGTTCCCAAGGCAAGTAGTCTTTGCAACAATCCGAGCAAAGCATTCAATGATTTCTCAGCCAACATTGCATCCAATTCCTCATCATTTTCTTCAAATCCTTGACTTACAATGTCAACAATGACGTCTGTGAAACTGCCCACGATATAGTTTCTAATAGCATAAGAGATAGACCTGTCTGCTCCCAATGCCGTAAAGTAATCCATAATAATATTCCAGGTATCATTGTGATGAAACAAGAACTTATCGGGATTGAGCTTTGCAATAACCACGAGCTGATCAATATAGTAAGTCTTGTTATAGGGGCAAATTTCTAGTGGAAAAATGGCATCTCCTAGATTATTTCTCGATCCGTCGTATAGTTCAACAAGAATAAGAACAAGCTCATTAAATGAAGATTGTTGGTATTCATTGATACTGTCAAGAAAGCGAGTATTAGATGCTTCCATTGTACTGAGGTCTTGGCTTGTCAATTTTGGCTCTCCAAACCTTTTGATATCTTTCAGAACGGGGTATCCACTGAATTGATCTGGGCCCTTCATGAAGTAGTCCACCCATTGAAATGTGATCCAGATAATTTTCCACGACCCTTTTAAGGTAGACCCCAAAGATAATGCTAAGTTAGAGAGCGCTCTGACACACACCACTTGTCGTGAGTTGAAAGTTCGCAAGCCAACCAAGTCAATCTTGGGAGTACGAGACAGTTCGCCAAACTGTGAAACCAGATTCAGGGAAGGAGAAACCATTGCCGGTGATTGAATACTTGAACTGATCGACTCGACAATGGATTCACCAATCGATAGAAAATGCGAGGATCCATTCCGCTTCGTTTCTTCAGGGACGCTGTTCTTAATGCAACAATCAGATAGCATCAAGAGAAGCCCATCTCGCAACGAGGACAACCCCAAGATTCCAATTGCGTGAGTGTATTTTTGCATAGCCCGGACACATGTATGGAAGTATTCCGAGTCCATAGCACAATAGATATATTTTTTGAAGAGCTGGAAGATTTCCGGGAATACTTCTTCATTCATTGAAGTGATAAACTCCACATCTCTTTCAATTGTTTCGGCATTGGCGTTGGCAGACAAATTGGTGACAAAATCAGATACTCCCTCAGCAAACGACACAAGAATATTGAACACAAGGTGCATAGGGTAAAACGAAGCGATCTTATCTGGAGGATCGGATTTATCTAAATGGTCCAATACCGCGATTTTCATCGTTGAATTCAGCTTGGATATCTGGTTAAGATTGCGATCCTGGGGAACTTGGATTGTATCGTTAGTGAAATGCTGGCCGAAGTTGTCCAGCAAAAAGATGTTAAGTACGTTCAAGATTTCGTGCAAAACATTCTTCTTTTTAGGGTCGCTATCGTAATTGTCATATATTTGTCTCACGGTTTCGAATTGCGAGAAAAGGCCCTTGAAGAACTCCAAAACAAGAATCTTTTCCCAATATGGCAGCGCAACCGGTGAATTAGAATTCTGTGATGCGGAATCGGTGCCATTGTGATTGAGCATGATGTGGTTGGCAAAAGAGATGACAATTTCAGACTCCACACTTAGCGCAACCATGTGTGAAGTCAACAAGGTATGAAGTATTCTGAGCGTCCTAACCACCATTGAAAACACATAGTTGGGAGAATTGAGCACCTCCAACAATGCGGGAATGGTTTTCGACTTAAGCAATGCCCCTAGTTCCTGATGGCTATCGAAAACCTCTGCACTGAGTGAAAGAATATTCTCAATGATCTCAAGAGCTGACTGTGGACGCAACTTTATGTCGTTTGCATCGAAGTATTCGAGCTTTCCGCCTTGGATAACTGCGCTCAAGTCCAGAAACACATAAAAGCATTCTGACTCCAATTCATCGACTTGGAACGCCTCAACCTTCTCGTTTCCGGAAATTACGTCTACTGCAACCGTGAAAGTTTGCTCCGTAGTCGTGTGATTTCTGAGCTTGTCAAAGAGCGAGCTGAAAACCTGCTGAAGAGTAGCAGAGGCCGTATTCGCTACAACTATATTGGAGTTAGATGCTAGATGTGAACATACCCCCACAAGTCGTAAAAAATGCTCACTATCCAATGTGTAATTCTGAGTCAATGGTGGCGAAGTCTGAAGAATCTTCAATTGGGTCTCAAGCACCTGGGAACCTAAGTCTAATTGATGCAAGCTATCCACGATCAACAGCAGCTGATCACGGTTGAGCGACTCCAGAGTTGCGAGTCGAATGATTACCAGAAGCGAAGTATTGACCAACTTGGCACTTCCGCTCGATAAGGAAGTGATAAACGGCAGGCAAAGGGCAACTTGTAGATTTGAATTGTCGGAAATGGCCGTAGTCGGAGCAACTTTCCGAGATTCTGCCATGGCATGATCAATGGCCAGGCGAACATCGTGGTTTTTCCGCTTGACATCATGGGCCAAATTGGCTAAATCGGCCAGAAGTTGCGCAACGGTGGCCATGATTTCTGATGGTGATACGTAGGTAATGGTCAAAGTTGATAGCGGTGAGTGCACGTGAGCAGTCACGTGCTGTTGTGTTGGACCAACTGGCAAGTGACAGAAGATAAAGTGGTTTGTGTGATGAGAAAGATTTTCCTTCGGTGGTTGAGAATTGGATTGGATGTGCCTTTCTTTTGAGATTCCGAATAATATTGCACGACTTATGGCAAATGCGACTAGTTATCTTGCCGCGAGATTTTTCTTGACGAATTCTTGGACTAGCATTCATTTCGGCTAAACACACATTTACATTTGTCCTGTTCAATCCGAACTACAATGCTTTTTCCTTTTATCTTAGAGATCGTATTTCAATTTTGAACACTGGTTAAATTGCTCTATTATCTTAAATTCTGGCACGGAGGCAAACTCCAGAATAGAGAGTTAAACGACAACATGGATTTCAGAAGCTAATATCAAGCCAGTTTTACTCGTATTTCAAATTCTCTCGATTTGCCACTCCTCCCCTTTTTTTTACTTTTTTGTGCCTCTATTTCTCAAGTGTATCTCTTCTCTAGGTTCGTCAACTTTTCAATCTACTCAACACTGATAAGATCTTGAACTGCAGGAAACTCCCCACAATAACCCAGCGAACCGAAGAAAACTATAAAAGGAAGACGTATCCGCCCTCTGAATTCATGGAAATAATTTCTAACCTTCCCCACTTCTTTCCCGCTTTATTTAAGACTATTCCGCTGTTTTTGCAGCTCACACTCGTTGCATGGCACTAAATGCAACTACGCGACTGCCAAAATCACATGCGTTTCTAAGTGCAAGTCTGCACTGATCACCCAAAACCGAAAACCGGCACACCCCGATAAACTACATATAGATCTCAACACATACGCTTCGGAATTTTTCATTTCTTCACTGCTCGGTACTTGCCTTCGTCATTTTCTTGGTTGTTTCTTTTTTCTGACACCAATTGACTCTCGAACGTAGCATTCATTAGTCCAATACATCTTAACTTAGAAACAAGACCACTGACCTTGATTCGATCATTACCTTGAATAAATCATTACCTGGACGACAAAATGGCTCCTCAAAGAAAAGGTGTCACCTTCAATGGTGAAATCTTCACGGTGCCCGAAACTCACGACATGGTGCAAACACTTTTTGATCCAACTGTTCACAAGTCAATCTGTGAGACCGTCATCATTATCTTATTGATCGCCAACTCGCTAGTATTCTATTTCGTTTCCGATAACAGCGTCAGAATCCATATTTTCGTTGCCATGTATGTTTTCTGGAGACTCTGTTACAATTTTGGAATTGGATTCTTGTTGAACCAGCAGTCCAACAGATTTCGTCTCGTTGAGATCAGCAAGAAATTGAAGCTCTTCTCCAAGGGCGAAAAATCCATTTTGGCTAGTTTTGTTCAAGCAGAAGTCAAGTCTCAGATGGGTTCCGACTACAAGATTTCCGACCACCCAATTGATTTTAACACCTGGTTGATTTTCAGAAAAGTGGTGGATTTGATCTTGATGCAAGATTTCACCACCTTTGTGTGTCTTTTCGTAGCCTGCGCAATTGATAGCGACAATCAGTTCTTGCATGGCCAGCCCTCCTGGATGACGTCTTTGCGGTTGATCACCGGTGTTATTTTCATTGTTTTCAACTTTTGGGTTAAAGTCAATGCACACAACACCATTAAGGACTATGCATGGTACTGGGGAGACTTTTTCTTCAGACAGATCAATAACGAAGATTTGATTTTTGATGGCGTTTTCGAGATGTTCCCTCACCCCATGTATTCTGTGGGCTACATTGGCTACTATGGTTTTGCGTTGATTGCCAAATCCTACACTGTGCTCATTGTTGCGGTGTTTGGCCACTTCTTGCAGATGGTGTTCTTGCACTTCATCGAGAATCCTCACATTGACAAGATTTATGGGCCATCTGCTAATGAAACCAGTCTTACAAAGCTTTTCAAACTCAAAGATTTGTCAAACTTCGAGAATGCAAAGCCATTGGTTGGATTTGTCAACTTTAACGTTTTGAGAGCCAGTGATGTCATGAACTTGATTAATTGTGTGACTTATGCCATTATTATTCCTCTCTTTGCTTCGTTCTCGGTCACCAATGCTGCAGCAGTTGGTAAGATTTTCTTCTACCTCACTGTGGCTATCAAATCGTTGGAATGTGTCTCGATTAACACTGTCCTCATCTTGCAGAGCAACTACAAGACGTTCACCAAATGGTATCTTGCTAACAACGTTCCAGCTGAAAAAGCTTTGAACAATTTCGCAATTTTGTACAACTCTGTTATTAACTTGACATACGCCGCATTCATTGGTATGAATGTGTTCAAGCTTTTCACCCATTTGAAGTACCAAGATTTATTGCTCTGTGACTACTTGGCATTGCGTTTGTTCTTGGGTGTTCTCCTCGTTTTGACCCAGACCTGGATCAATGTTTCTATTGTCGATCTGATTGGTTACTTCGGCTGGTTCTACGGAGATTTCTTCATCCCAAAGTCTTCTTTCATGCCACAGAGAACGCACTTGACGAAAGCTGGTGTTTACCGTTATTTGAATAACCCAGAGCAGGTGTTTGGCGTATGTGGAGTTATGGGTGTCACCTTAATGTTACCAACCTACGACAACTTGGTGATCTGCGTACTATGGGTGTTCAACAACTTCTTTAGAATCAACTTCATCGAAAAGAACCACATGATCAAGATTTACGGAGAACAGGAGGTGCTCCAAGATAGTGGAGTCACCAAGACCGTTAAAAAGCATTTATTGCCGGGAAGTATCCAAAAGAGACTCGACTCTCATGACTCGCCAAGAAAGAGACGTACCAGCTCGATGTTGTTGGACTCATTTGACTCGTTTGTTAAGGAGTTGCGCTCCAGTGGAAACTTGAGCCTCGGAAATAGTGTTTGCAAGGAAAACTTGGTTGAATTGTCTCAGAACAAGCACTTCGCCAATTGCGAATATGGTTTGAACATTTCTGGGTTGAAGAAGGGCGAGGAGCCTATTCCTTTTGCTTATGTTGGAGACAGTCTTGATGTCACGTTTTCTGCTCCAGCAGGTCACTCTTCCAGAGATTGGATTGGGTTGTACAAGATCTCCCACACATCCTATTCTCGTTACAGAACATTGACTTCATCGAACGGTCGTTGGGACTGGGCAGGAGCCGAAGAATCAGGAACCATCAGCTTTTCTCATGACAAGCTCTACTGGGAAGAGGGTCTCTATGAAATTAGATACCATCTTGACGGTAAGCACGACGTTGCATTTATTTCCGAGCCATTCGAGATCAAGTACCACGTCATCGATGTTCCAATGGATGCACTGAAGACATCCGAGCTCGCAGACTCGTTGAGAAATGATATCTTTGACAAAGTGATCAGCGACGTCACCGACAACGACACTGCCATCTACACCGGCATCTCCAAATCTGACAACGTCGTGGAATCATACACGAGAATCGCCAGGCTCATCTCCAAATCCACCGGAATCAACGTCAACAAACGATTCTTGATTTACAACGACAATGAGTCGCGCAACACCTTCACGATCCACGATTTGGCTGCAAAGTTGATCCACATCAAAAGCGCCTTGCACGAGTTGGCAGAAGAGGACGAGTTGCTGGTCAAAAAATTACAGTAATGTACATAGAATCTGACATTAGAATATAACCAATTACAGCAGTGGCAGTAGCTATTCAGCCAGCACCAAGTATCCGTTGATATTCTCTCGGACTACTCGCGACATCTCTTGACATGCGTTGACCAGAGCCAGCAACAACTCCTCGGACACTTCAGTATCGTCGTTTCCTTCTATCCATAGTGCAACCACTTCGTTATTCTTCATTGCCATGTAACTGGCGCAGCATTCAGTTCCTTCCACCAAATCGGACTCGGAAGTGATTTGAGGATCCAACACAGCTTTTCCCCCAAGATACTTGGCGTGGCCACTGGTGACCAAATCGCGGATTTCGATTCCCGAGTCCACCAACGCCAAAGACGTACAGTTCACAGCCCACGATATTAGGTTCAACAACGACGAGGTATTGGAGTTGAACGAAAGGACATTTACAAACACGTCAATGGTCGATTTAGGATATTTCTCCAACAAAATAGCAGGCAAAAAGGCAGTTTCAAGGTACGAGCTGACTTTCTGTTCAATAGGAGTGAGTGAGGACCTTCCGTTACCTTGTGATGCACCTCCATTGTATAATATTTCCTTTGGCTGGGTAATGTAGGGAAGAAACTTACACTCCACCGAAAAAGAGGCACGATCTATAAATGAGCCCTTAATTGGACGAGGCCCAAACACACTGACCTCGACAATTGTGTCATCTACCTCAAGAAAAGCCAGTCCGTTGGCATTGTTACTGAGGCCAGTCTTGATGAAGAAACTTCTGACGCCTTCCTTCGGAGAAAAATGCCTTTTTGGGGGCTCAGGTCCAGAAGATTCGCCCACTACAGGGATCTTGGAGTCTGAGGGAGCTAGAATTCTTCTTCTGTCCATGATTTTTGGAGTGATCGTATCGATGGCCTTGAGGTGAGATGGGCTTTTCAGCGACACGTGCTCTGGCACGTGATAATCTGTGAATCACGTGACACTTCAAGTAAAGATTTACCCAATGTGAATCCCTTGTTCTATCGCCAATTGAACTTCAAAAGGACGTATATGTTGATTCATGTTTGTTGCTGATGGCCCTCTAATGGTCATTCATTCCAGTTTCTTGAAATCTGGGATGAAATCACACGACACATGCTAAGGATAAGATTAATGAACGTCGAGCTTGCTTGGATTTCTGGCCGTAGCAATGTTGTAAGAAGTTGAAATAGCTGGCTAATGCACACTTCGTTTCTGATCTGTCCTGGAATATCACCACTAGCGAATATCCGCATGGCCATTGGATTATCAAATGGTGATGATTCTGAATTCTCTGTCAAAGTTGAAGTTTCGAGCAAGAGGCTGATTTAGGCTTCCCAATATGGTGTCTGAATGCGTTACATTTCCTCTGTTGAATTCTGTGATATCGTGGTTACCGAATCGATTGCCAATTCATCGGCATGCGTATGTGCAGGATCGTTGCATGGTGGATCTTAACTGCTTGCAATAACTCCAACCTAGGAAATGTGGAAGGTGAGACTGGCTCTGAATTTTAGAAACGGTGGTTTATTCTGGTTTGGAGATTGGTGGATTATCCAGTAAGCCCCAATCTAAACACAGAATGGGTGGGATAACTAAGAATTAAAGAGACTGGAAAGCGTGGATTACAAACTTCCCAGGAAAAGATCGTATTCAGTAACACTCCCTTAAATATCAAGCAGTAGTACCGCTCAAAAGTTGTGCATCGTCCAAATCCATCCAATGTCATTCTTAGTTTATCTAACCTCAATCTTTATCATCTCAATCTTCCCAATCTCAATCTTCCCAATCATTCCCGTTCTTTCCCAATCATTCCCCATCATTCCCCATCATCCCCAGGACGAACGCTGAATGCATTATCCAATAATCAATGTATTCCAAAATTTCCGTCTATGTATGAATTCTATTCCCGCATACCATCCAATGGCCTGCATGGTGTCCTCAACACTAGCTTACACAATCACATTCACTCCCTCCACACCATGATGTACATTCTCTCGCCGGAAAAGGGAATTGTTCCATGCATTCACGCGGTTTTCCGAAAAGCGTCAGCACTTTCTCCGGATCAAACGGTTGTGTACATCAACAATTCCACTCCCGGAGGACTCCGAAGAGCCATGGAAGAAAGCACTGAATCCTGGGTGGGAAATCCCGAGAGATTAAAAACATTCCACTACGAACGGGCCACATCGCTCTCTTCACTACTAGAAATCCTTAGTGGTCACCACGATTTGGTCGTCATCGAACATTTGCGCCATATAGTGCAAGAACCTACTGACGTCGACTACTCCACCCAGAATAGGTTATTGGGGGAAGTGCTAGTGCGTAGTCAAGAGTGTATTTTGATTGACGATTGGCCGTATTTGCGCCGCTACTATGCCTTTGAAGAGTTAGATTTTGAGGAGGCAGCCAAGTAGGAATGAAGTTCGAGATGAAAATGAGAATGAGGTAATTGGTCAGACAACTAATTGATTATTTGATCTAGGTTTTTGAGTTTGTGACAGCTGGTCTGGGCGAATCAGAATTAACTATGACGTATTCGTGGTTTTAGCAGCTTTATTACAAAGAGAATAAGGTTTTAGGCTATTTCAGTTCCAGAAGTCACTGAGTCACATGCTTTAGATCCAAAGAGAATATGCTTAGACCCACATTGATCTCAACAAGCAGTGCAAACAGTAGCCATCGCTTAAATTGTCGGACGTTTCCCACACTCTTACTCTTCCTTGCCTCAGACCCCAGATCTGCATCGTGGTGTTACCAGTGTTCATGGCGGTTACCAGTGGTCATAGCGGTAGCAAATTTGCTATGTCGTGCATACATCTAATACAAAGCTGTACACATGGAATCCTGCCGTAATGAACCCACCAGTTTTCACTTCTAAGGCGTTATATCTTCCCATTTCGTCATCTTCTCTCACCTCAAACTCTTCGCATGCCCCCACATTATCCATTCATGCCCTCCACCCTACCAACTCACCTATATAATTCGGAACAATGGGAGAGGGGTGTACTAGAGGCACTGGTGGGATGGGACACCTGCACCCCGCATGAACGGTGTGGAGTAAGGTGGGGTGTTAACGCCTGCCCTGCACACACTAAGGTTTTGCGCATCTGATAGGCGCGCAGGAATCACCTAATTGAAACCATCAGCTCCCTAAAATTTCTCATCATTCTTCTTCGTCAATGTCGATTCATCTGTTGTATGCTGAGAACGACGAGTGGCTACTGCTCTCACCGTGTTCGTCTTGCGAGACCTACGTGGGCCCCCACGACATCCCCCACGAAATCGAGACCCCCCACAGCTCCCCCCACGACATCACCATCAACTCAAATCCATCCGATTCGGCATCAAAACAACTAACTATTATCCTCCCAAATTTGGTGGACCGTGTCACCGTTTCTATGGGCGACGTGGAGGAGTTTGTTTCCGGATATCTTGACCCGTGCCCGCAAATCTCCGTCACCCATCTCCTAATCTATCTTCTTCTGCGCAATCTCGATTCTGCAGTTACATGTATCAACAACCTCAAGCTTCTCCACACTGGTAAACAGTACCGGGTACTGACTCTTCAGGAATTGGAGGGCCCGCTGCCGCAGTTGGAAGAGGTGGCCGCCCGATTCCCCACTTTTCAGCTATTCATTTCGCCTCACCTCGCGTCTCCGGCCATTTCGATCAATACGGAAATGTTGCTAGCGAAAACAGCCGAGGGGCCCAACACTCCGGAAATCTTATCCGCCACGACGTATGCGGAGTCCATAGTGCAATCATTCAAGAGAATGAAGCGGAAATCCCTGGTGTCAAAGAACTCAGTGGGTCGTAGATCATCAGCAGTGCTGACCACTTCTCTGCAAAATTCGTCAACAGATGTGGAGGAAAAGGAGTTGCTGCCAAAAGGAAGCTTGCGACGCTCCTGGAGATGGTGTCTTCGTCGATCCTCGTTGCCTGCCCATGTTGGCGCATAGTTCAATAAAGGTTGTGGGCCCAGTCATTTCACTTGTAGAATATCTAGACTCTGTCCACTTGATTGGTGAGTAGAAAGTCCATCTCCTTCGCACAGCTGGAGCAGAACTCCTCGAGCATCGCAAGCCCGGATCCCAGATCTTGAATGACGCCATTCTCAAATAACAGCAGATGTCTAAATTGGTCGCACTTCTCTAACTCACACATCAACCAATTCTTCCACTCGCCTCGAGCAATTTCCTCTTCTAACGCATTGAGCATGCGCAAGTTCACTAGCAACTCGTTTCTTCGAATGCCAATATCCTGAAGCGATTTGCGCAACTTGATCGCAACTGCTCGTGACAGCTCATCATCGTATGCATTGCTCCAGGTCGATGGCTGGTCGTAGTTAAGAACGAACGAGGTATTCAGGAATGTTCTAAAGCAGGTGGAATCCATCGCAAAAAGCTGGTTTCTCTGAATGAGCTCCTGGATATCCTTCAGGTAAATGGCTCGCTGCATCATCATGGGCTCGTAGTTGAGAACGTCACGAGCAAGTCCGCGGGCTTCTCTTGCCTGGAAGTAGTACTGAGTGTTCTGGGCTCCTAGCAAGATGTTCATCACTGATAGAACGCCAATGATAGTAACAAGGATGCGATGTGCAGACAATCTGGTAAGAGCGGACTTTATCGTACTGAGAATAAAGTAGGCAGCCACAAGAAACCGTCTAGCTGCCGCAGTCATGGTACCCATGTAGAATAGCCTGATGACCGTGACAATGCTGACATCGGAAGGCGGAATTAGCGGACTCTGGCACGCAGAGTCTGTGACTTCAATTTTTCCGTATTGATAAATCGCTTTCGCAACCTTTCCGCTATTGCCAATCTTTTTGGAAGCCTCATCAAGTTTTCTGCAAATGGAGCCAAAGAACGAGTTACTGTACGTGTGTCCAATTCTCTCCACAAACCATCCCAAAGGAGAACTCTTATCGGTGGTGATTGTGCCACCATAGTACTTGAATCTGGTTTGATCGTTTTCAATTCCAATGAGAACGATACGATTGACAAACTCAAACTGGGGGCCGTAATTGATCTTGAAACTCCTTCTCGTGATCTTACAACTATAATATTCGTTGTCGATGCTACCTTCAAGCTCTTGTCTGATGATGAACCTTCCATTTTTGCTTCCGTAGTATTTGAAGTCCGTCACAAACTCCCGGAAAAGGTTCTTCTCGTTAATTGGGTCCTTCATCCATTTGACCTTGTCACTGATTTTCACGGTGACCACAGGGTATGACTCTTGCAACAACGTAGAACGAGAACCAAAGAACATGTGAAAGACTGCCTTGGGAGGCAACTTGACGACGTGCTCGCCCAAGTACTTCATTTCATCGGAGAAATCAATGCGGTACAGCTGGTTTGGCGTAGGCTGAGAGACAAACTTGAAATCAGAGGATGCATCCATGATCGACTTCTGCTCTTCTCCAAGCGAACGTTTAGCCTTTGCCTTCTTTAATTCAGCAGCGTGATCTGATTCAATCTTCAAGATCTGGCGAATGAGACCCGTGGGTCCCTCAGGCTTATCGCTTGCTGCGTTCTCGAAGAGGCAGTTCAATTTCTTTGCAACCAAGAAGCCATCGTCCAAGAACAACTTTGCCCGGAGTGAGCCTTGCACATTAACGAATTTCAACATGTCGTAATTCTTCTTTGCCGTACACTGGGCCGCAGCAAAGTGTTTGATTGGAGCCTTGCTCAATGACACGAACCCCAAAGAATGAATATATGAATAGAGGTGCTTCTGGGTGAAAAATGTGGTTCCACGAAGTTCCTGTTGGGCATTTGGCGAGAGCAAGCAATTGAACGAAACAAGACAGCACTCTGAGGGATCCACAGCAGACTCAAATAATGCGCGGAGCTGGATGTCTCGTGCTAGCCAAGTGTTTGGGTAGTTCTTGGGCACGGAGATTCCGTTTCCAATCTGCTTCGTAAATTCCTCGTCAGGAATGTCATCTTCGATCTGGTTCGAAAGTAGCACATCATTCATATAGTAGACTCCCCAGTTAAGAGAACCCCAAACATTAGCACTAAGAGCAGTGGGGACAGAAGTTGACCCGGTAAGACTGTATGCGATCAACGACGACCGACTGGCATCGGTAACAAACGGAAGATAGATACGAGCAATTTGATTATAGATGGAGCTCTGAAACATCTTCTCACTCTTCTCGAGATGGGAAGATAACTTGCTGGAAGTGATTATTTGGCCGGCCTTGTTGATGATTCGCGAGCTCGTGATCTGCTTATCGGTGACGGTGTTGGCCACGTCCAGAAACTCCGTGACAAGTGGAGGATATCTTCCGCTAGCTAAAGTGAAAAGATCGTGCATGGGGTCGCTCTCGTTGATGATTCTGTTGCGAGAATTATCAAATACCTTTAACCAAGACTTGAGTTCGTCCAAAGTTTCTGTCTGAAGAATCAACGTTGTGTCCATGGTTTTCACTTCGAAGCATAGTCGGCGGTCTTCGTTAGGCGAATATTTTGTGTTGCAAAGAAGAACTCCAATTTTGTCTGTTTCTTGAACTGATGACTGCGAAGGATTAAGCACCAAGAAGCCAAACACTCCGCTCTGGATGAACGCCCACCGTCTAACCCATATGGGTTTCGCGGATCTGTCCGTCCAAGTTTTCATGAACAAATAGCCGTGGATCTCCGTTGCAGTCTCGTTAACATCACTCAATGTTTTGGAGTTGATCAACAGTGTGCGATAGTCGCTGAGCAGATTAGAAGGCGCAAACTGGGCGAGAGTACGGTCTTCAATATGCTTTCTGGCTAGAAGCAAGTCTCCGCTGAGATTGAGCATCGCTTTATGGTAAGCCTCGCTCCAGGTCCGGATTCTCTTTGTCTTTGTCCAATACTCGGAAATCAACTCTGCGAGAATCGGTTTGTCGCCAAACTTATCCATTTTATCCTTCCAAATTGTGAAGTTCTCGAAGTTGAGTTGCTCGTTGATGATGTTGCTCACCTCGGAGATCTCCATACTGAGATCCAAGCTCAACTTGAGATATTCCTTCCGAGCGGCAAAAACTTGGAGCAGATCCTCTAAAACCATGCGTGGCTCCTTCAGTTTCGACAGCCCCATGGAAATGGAGAGAAACTTATCGTATTTCTCCTGGGCCGCATCAAATTGCCTTCGAAGCTGCTTGTAGGCTGCAATTCGCCCAATAATCTCACCCTTGGACGCATCCATAGTAGCCATATTGATGTTAATGATGCCCAATGCCAACGACCAAATCATTTGGAGCCCATCCTTAGTATTATTGAGTGACGAAACTGTATACTCCTGGTCCAAGAGACCATCTTGCAAAAACAGCGGAACCAAATACTCCATGAAACTCTCGAGAAATCCCTGAAGCTCCTGAACCTCGCGTGGCACTTTCGACATGGATGCCGTCAACGCAATAAGCCATTTTTCAATGTTCAAGAGCTGCAGATCCAAGTGGTTCATGGAGGCCCGGAACGAGGGGGAATCCAAGGCAGCCTCCTTAAAATTCACCGAAACAAGTTTAAAGAACTTGTATGAAGCTGCTGATGATTCTGTCGACGAATATGGGCCATCCAGAACTATTTCCGTTGAACCCAGTACTGCGGAGTCAGACGAGGTTGTTCTGGGAAGCGACGGCATAATTGTACGGACTTGCAGCTGATGAAAGAGAAAATGGTGGGGATTGAAGGTTATAATTGACTAATTGGTGGTGTTTCTGGCCAATAATTCTGCTCCTGATAATCTAATACAATAGTTTACTGGGATAATCGGTAGCAAGTGGTAAGTCCGGGGATAGAGGCACCTATCCGCATGATGCGGGTGGTGTACGGATGTTTTGTCTCCTATGGCGAACCCACTTTTCCTGGGCAAACCACACGAAAGATCAGAAATTAAATGAGAGGTATATGGAGGCACTTCCTCTCCACTTGAGGAGAAACATACCCCTCTTGATCTGTTATTTTGGCTTCTGCTTGAGGCATCTGCAGGTGTGGGAAGTCATTCAAGTGGGATGCGGACAGTTGGAGTAGTTGACTGCAGTACGGTGCCCATCCAAGTTGCTAGAGACTCATTCTATGTGGAATCGAATTTGCAACAGAACAAGAAAGTTCAGTTTGGTGGAAAATTCCAGCAAAAGAAAGGAAAAAGAGAATCTGGCAGTCTAATGTCGTGCTCATGCAAGTGAATATCACGCCAGCCTTCGGTCAAATGCGCATAAATTTGACGGAATCGAACCACATGTGGCTACCACTAGTTTTTCCGGTGCCACCGGAACTTTTCCGTGGATGCCATTCATTGAAGTTCATGCACAGTCTATCACATTGCGTGAGCTCGCAATCGTGATTTTCGGATAGAAAATCGCATGATTGCAATGCTGCATCTAATACCCTTCATGGCGTGAACTTCCCCATATTTTTTGTCTAAAGTCTTGATTTCGTCAAACTCCGCAAAATATCTCAACTTGACTCGTTTCTGATTTTACCCCATTTTCTGACTCAATTGCATGGTTCGATTCTACTTATGAATCGGCGTCGTTTACACTCGATTCTTTTTCAATTCTATTGCCAGATTGTACTTGGTGTCTATTTCTATATCCAAACTCATGCTTATACTTGTTCTCCAGCTCTGTCAAATCTCTCCACATCTTTCTCAATTCCCAGCTCTTCGTTGTAACCTCCCCACGTATTCGATTCCTGATTCATTCAATTCTCTCAGAAGTTAAAGCAATCATCATTTACGAGCATCCTCCATAATGTCGTCATTGGTCAGACTCTCCAGACCAATAGAGAAGTCTTTAACGATCTGGCTCTCCATATCATCAATCTTCTTATTTTCATAGAAAAATGGCCAAACCAAAGCTACTGACCCCAAAAGCTCCATAGTGGTGCCCAAAACGTATTCATAGATAACAACGTTGCTACTCAAGCCTGTAGTGTAATTGTTCACGTTGAAGTAGTCCATGGAGGAGATGTAGATCGACATCACACCAAAGGAACCTCTCACGAGCAAAAATGGACTGGCAATTGTAGCTGACGCTGTGTACTTGTTACGGACACCTTGCACCCACATAACATATTGGTTGGCAAGTGCAGAAACCAACGTGAGAGCCAAGAACATAGACTGACCGATCGTCCGCAACGTTCTAGATTCCAGAAGCAGATGGGATTGATTCTGGACATCCTCAGTGGATATTCCCGAAAGAATAACCCCACCAAGAATCACCAATATGTTGGCAGGAATTAGCGTCATTTTGAATAGTCCAGACCAAGTAATCTTCTTCCGGCTGACAATAGGGAGGCCCGAAGGACCCCTCTCGGCAAGCTCCGAGAATCCTAAGCTGTAAGACTGCGCCTTGCATGTAGTATAGAAAGTAGTAAGAACCAAAGCAAAGTAACCTTCTGCTCCAAGAACGAGGTAAGCAATGAGCCATTTCCAGTATTGAGGTCCAATTGTGGCATGGACCACTCCACACATCTGACCACCAAATCTGATCAAGGCATAGAACCAAAGCAAAGTATAGCGACCCTTAACTCCTCGTTTATAGACGACAAAACACATGAATGGGAAGTATAACGTGTAGATTGCAAGGAAGACTGAGGCAGCGATGCCTGAGTTCTGATCGACGAAAGACATGATATTAAAAATAGATTGAAATGATATTAAAAATAGATTGAAATGTAGTTGTAGAGATGAGGGTGAGAATCGGGTATTTTATAGCATTTTTTTGGTTTTATTTTTTTCCCATGACACTGATGATTATCTGTCGATGTTGATTCTCCGCTTACTTCAGCGTAATTTTAGCCGCATCTCCGCTTATGTAAGCTGTCCCCGCCAAATTACGTCCGCTTAAGTAAGCGCGGCAAGTTTACGAAGATGACTTAGACTGAATAGAACGGCATTACTGGCCCCGGACGAGGGACAATCTCGGGAGATCAGAAAGAGTCCAGATGCTGAGATTGCAGGAATTGCGGTAACTGAAGTTATCTGAGTGAGACGAGATATTCACGAGTGCGGATAAAACAATTACACTAGAGGGAGAGAAATAAGGTAGGCGAGGGAGGATGAGAGAAATGCAACCAAAAGAAAAAATAATCTCTTCGGGGGAGAGAAATAATGCCACCAAACGTGGATAACGAAAAACGCATTTCAGAGAAAAGAAATGAAAATGGCACCGGTTTGGAGAAGAACGCGACTGCAGTAGTTGGCCGAACACTGAACATAGGAGAATTGGGTTCGACTTCTACATACAAACTATGTTGCAGTTCTAGTCGAGCGAATACTGAGGAGAAATGGAACAGAAAAATGAGAATGTTAGAATGGAGTATGATGTTGGGAGTATAAGCTGCGCCGCTATAGAGCAATGAATAGACGTATACAACGAAAAGAAATGCACACTTGCGATACACAAAAATACTGTGCATGATCAGATCCCAAATGCATTGAATGCTCTGCATGTGGCTTAGAGCCTGGATCAGTTTACCTGCAACCACTATAATAAAATTTCTGTAACACAAACCAGCATCCTCCTGGAAGCGATATTGGAAGGAAAAAGGTTCGAATAGATCCTCGGACTTGACTTAGCGGCCCTCGACTCTTCAGCTCGGATCATTGGTCCCCATCACCATCATGTGCATTCTAGCAGCTAGAATTGAAATCTGGTAACGTATTTTGACTATGTACAGTAGTAGGTGAACAATGTTACATGGTACCAGATGATTTGAAATTACGTCAGAATTTCCCTTCGCAAGTGGACAGAACCAAAAAGCTGCAACTCAGCGATTTTTAAGAGTCATCTGAACACAATTGCAGCAGAGAATATATATGTGCGCCGTAATGAACCACGACTGGCTAACCGCATGAGGAAACGCTTGCCAAAGTGCTCTCCAGAACCAACCTACTCACTTTTTGATCATGTAAGCGCATACTCGACATAATCAACGGGAAGTTTTAAAATACGGCATTCACGTGTTCCATTTCGTGCACTTAGGGCTGTTTCCGACATCACCATGTGCTAACAGGGCTCCCAAGTGCGAAATATCTTGCTACTAGAAGTTCCCAACACCTAGCCGCATATCCCCTGGACGCCACCACTTGCGAGTACATATATAGCATACCTGGTCGTCTTTGGTTTCGTTCTCGCCAAAATTACATTTCAGACCGACCATTTTTCCACTCTTCCGAATGCAGTTGCGCCGTGACCGTGAAACCAGCAATACTACAATGGTTTAGAATAGGGAAAGTTGGAGATTCAGAAGTTGTGGTGAAAAAGATGGTAGCTATGATAATAAGGAAATGGGTTACCGTATGTCCAAAGTACCAATACATTCGTTTCCTAGGATCCATTGCTTCAATTGGCTTCCGAAGTCCTTTCTTTGCAGTGCATTTTCTCGAGTTCCCTAATCAGTTCTTCCATTTGCTCAACTACACAACCTTCAATGCAAACGAACCAAAAGTGCTCCATTATTTCCTGCGTAATTCTCATCCAATTCCTCCTCCAGAATGTTGCCCGTCCTGCGCTCTCCTCCCTTCCTTTTCTGTTCCCTTTTCCCCCTCCAGATCGTCCGATTTCGGATTCCACAAAACCATTCCTAATCTCGCATCTGCGCTAACAAGCATAGGGAAGAACCGTCATCGGCATACGCAGCACTGTTCCCTCGTGGCGCTATTCCCGTCTCACGGACCAAGTGCCCCTGTATGACACCACTAATGACTGTTCCTAAGTCCGAAGGCGCACCACTAATGGAGCAAAATTGCTCGGAGGATCAAGGAAGTTAAAGTGCGAATACAACGCTGCAAACCCCGGAATCTATCCGGGAAAGTCCTATTATCGCATTAGCTACAGCCAGTTGGCGAATAGGTCGCCGACTGGTCAATATTTGACGGTATTTTCATTCCATTGCGTGGCACTGCTTGGAGCCGCGTCCACCTCTCAATGTGGCTAGGTTTATGATCGAGGAATTGAGTGGGTGCCAGCGCAAAAGTATCAAGAGAAAGTATGGGGTGCAGAGAAAACTGAGCAGACATGGAAAGTCAAGAACGTCTAACTCACACGTCGCCGCCACTCACCATGTTAATGTCATGCGTGCAAAACAAGATTTCTGGAGACCCTTTCGCCTATATGTAGTCCCCCCAAGATTACCCGGGGGTACTCTTGATTGGAATCATTGAACGTGTGTTGTACGTTAGACAGGGCATGAAGAATGTACAGAGAATGCCTTGTTGACGCTATTGAATTCTTGTTTCTGGCATGTTCGCATCCAAGAAATCGAATGACTGGAATTTAAAGTGGCACCACATGTTCCGGCATCGTCGCCGCATCCGTTCGCTCGGAAAAACTCGCTGCACGTACGGTTCTATGTGCAGTGGCTGGATATGCATAATCATTCTATATAAGGAGCAGCCATCTTCACACCCATCCTTGTATTGTTTTATTCACCACTCGTGAAAGCATGAACACTATCGAATCAAACTACCGAGGCGAATCGCCTTTGGAGGAACAATGGATCTCCGACTTGCTTGCCAAGTCCGCCCCCATGACCACATCCAACAGCTTCAGCGACGCTCTTAATTTTGAAATGACTGCATTCGAGCAATATCCCATCACCACGTTCTCCAGTTTATTGGACAACGAAGAGAGTATATTCAGCGGCTCTTCCGGAGTATCGACCGCGTCGAGCACTCCACCTATCAAGGAGGAGGAGGAGGAGGATTTGGACACTTCGAGTGTTTGCAAAACTAACTTATTGGATGGAGTCAGTGCCAAGTTGCAATTGATGCAAAGAAGCAACGATTTGACTCCCAAGGCTTTGGAATCGATTTTCAACACCAAGGATGTCTTGAAGGACGCTGGTGTCGGACAAGCTGGCCTTGTTTCGCTGAAGTTCTCCACCCATAACCATACCGAGGGAAGCTCACAGCCAAAGAAGAAGAGATGCTCTAGAAGAAGACTCACCGACACGCAAAAGGAGGCACACAATAAAGTGGAAAAGAAGTACCGCGTCAACATCAACCTGAAGATCAACAGCTTGCAGACGATTATTCCATGGTTCTCCAAGGGAAAAGATGTGTGCATGGACATGAAGGTCAACAAGTCCGTGATCTTGGAGAAGGCGTTTGACTACATCGTCTACTTGAAGGCAGAGAACGCAAGCTTGAAGAGTCGCCTCGGGTAGACGGCATGATGGGAAAGTTTAGACAATGATTTATGAAGATATTTGATTTATGGTGAGCCAGTTGTAGCATCAATGTAATGATCATGAAAAGGGTTTGAAATGATCTCGGAAATGATTTTAGAGCCGGGTCTACTGAAATGACCTCAGAGATGGGGTTTGAAATGAACTTAGAGCTCGGGTTTGTACCTCCATTGAGTTCATTTAACTACTTAAACCATGCATTCGGGTAAGGAAAAAAAAGCTGCATGTTCGGTTACGGGCTTCATATCCAAATGGTGCCAGGTTTCTTCGGAGACACATTTCGTTGCCAGGAGGTTTCCCCGCAGTGATATCAGCACGGAATGTGCTTCTTCACGTATGTCAGGATGAAGGAAACGAAGACGTGGCACGATAAGCTATGGAATATTATTCTTGCTTAATTTGCAGAGTCAAACTCCAAGTCTAATTAACATCCGAATGATGCATAATATAGATAATACAGGAGAGAATCTGGAAAAGAAATAGCAAGCATCACCTTGGAAAACTTCTCGTACAATACAAACACGCACAGCTACGGAAAAACTACTCGTACGATAAAAACAGGCACGACTCCAACAAACCCTCAGCTATGGAGAAAAATATGGCACACATTATGGCAAATTTACCTCGGTGACAATCTCTCAATAAAATAACTTGATCCATAAATATTCTATAAACTTCTCCTCTAGTAATGACGTCTGTCACCCAATGGCTGAGTGTTGGACCCAGTCTGACGGTTTCTGAATCCTCCACCGCCACGGCCACCTCCGTAACCTCCACGGCCTCTGCCTCTACCGTAGCCTCCACGGCCATATCTTATGTGGGATCCGAACGATCTTCTGTCAAATCTCTGCAATTCAGGAGGGATGGTCTGATTGGCCTCTCTCATGATCTTACACAAGTCACCTCCCAACTTGGAGTTGGCCTCGGTGAACAAAGAAACGGCAGTACCGGTAGTTCCGGCTCTTCCAGTTCTTCCAATTCTGTGGACATAGTCCTCGATGTTACCCGGCATGTCGTAGTTGATAACGTATGTGATACCCTTGACGTCTATAGCTGTTAGTAATTGATTCGCAATCAAAGCTTCCTGAAGAAGCCTTCGCACCCTGGTTAGTATGACGCTACAATGAAAGAAAAGGAGTTCGATGTCTATTGATTACATAGAAAGCACATTGAGTGGAATCTGAGCGCGGGGAAGAAGTATGGTTCGACAAGCTGGAATCACCCAGTCTATTTCGTCTTCCCCGCGTAGTAAATTGGCACACCGGTCGTAGCCCCGGCTTCACATTTCAGATTGCATCGACGTATCCTGTATCGACTCTTTCGAGCACTGTAGCTTTCTTCATAATCCTTCCTTCTAGTCTCCTTTCGTTTCCGCCTGGCCAGCAGGCGCAGTCATCCCTAAACCGTGGTTAGTAAATCAAAATGCAAATGTATACATACCAATACCTCTGGCTGCCACATCAGTGGCCACCATGATTGGAGCCTTTCCAGATCTGAACTCTCTCAATACCCAGTCTCTCTCATGCTGGTCCTTGTCTCCGTGGATAGCCAAGGCAGGCCATCCGTCTTCTCTCAAGTAAGAAGTGATCTCATCACATGATCTCTTGGTGGATGCAAACACCAAACACTTGGCCTCCTTGTCTGCGGTGGCAACCTCCAAATGCTTGACCAATCTGTCTCTCTTCTCAAACTCAGTGACAACCTCAACCAACTGAGTGATGGTGTGGGAGGCAGACAACTCCAAAGAACCAATGGTGACCTGGATTGGGTCCACCAAGTAGTCTCTGGTCAAGTTCTTCACCTCCTTGGGCCAGGTAGCAGACCACATCAATGTTTGACGGTCAGGTCTAATTTGGTCCACAATCTTTCTGATCTGAGGCTCGAATCCCATATCCAACATTCTGTCGGCCTCATCCAACACCAAGTAGGTAACTCTCTTCAAGTTAGTCTTGCCGGTCTCCAACATGTCGATCAATCTACCTGGGGTAGCAATACAGATCTCGACACCTCTGGCCAAGTCTCTGATCTGCTGACCCTTTGGAGCACCACCGTAGATACAGGTGTTTCTGATTCTGGAAGAAGAACCAAACTTTGAACACTCCTGCTGGATCTGAACAGCCAACTCTCTGGTTGGAGCCAAAATCAAAACAATTGGACCATCGCCGTGCTTCAACAAAGGCTGAGCATTGATGTGAACAATCAGCGGCAAACAGTACGAGAGAGTTTTACCGGAACCAGTAGCAGCAATTCCCACCATGTCTCTTCCACTCAAAGCCATTGGCCAACCCTGGCACTGAATGGCAGTTGGCTTAGGGAAGCCCTGAGCCTTCACCTCGCTCAACACGTAGTCAGGAAATCCAGCCTCGTCGAATGTGGTGATGGGTTTAGGAATGTCGTGGCCCTCGATGGTCATGTCGTTCTCTTTTCTGAACTGGCGCACGTCCTCCTCGGAACGGGCAGCCACCTCTGGGTGCTCGGTGTAGAAGTTCTTCTCGAACTTTGGCAACGAGTCCAAGTCCCATTCAGGGGTGGTCAATTCGACTCGTTCGGTTTCTCTTCTCTGTCCGCCAAATCTTCCTCCACGGCCACCTCCATAGCCGCCGCCGTTACGGTCATTGTTTCTGAAGCCGCCACCGTTGTAGTTGTTGTAACCGCTGTTGTAGTTGCTGTAACCGCCGTTGTAATCAGACATGATGAAATAAAGTGGTTGAGGAAAAAAAAAATGGTGAGAAATGCGCGCCTTTATAGTGCACCGATGAGGTGAAAAAGAAATTTGCAAGGGGTAGATGAAACAGAACATAGATGGTGATTGCACGGGATGAACTTACTACACAAGAGAAATATGCCAATTCTATGTCATTCTAGGACTTGGCACTAGTTAATTCGGCCTGGGGAGATGGGAATTGAAGGCGAAGAGTTTTCACGTGATTGTGATCACGTGATTTACCCCAACATGGCCCCAATCAACCAGATCCGAGGCAATCCCAACTTCCCAGGGGCTCAGAGTAATTTTTAAGTGCTAATTTCTCCATTGGCAATGGCTGGTATTCCCATATTTGCCCCATTGGCCCTCTTCCATCTACTAGCTGTACTACACTCTTGTTATCTGCAGGCGCAGTCGTCTTCAGCAAAAAAATTATCCTCATCTCATCTGTAACCAACATCATGTCAGAAGAAATTGCAGATGTCCCTATGGAGACCGACGTCGAGGAGCAAGAATACGACGCTGAGAAGATTTCATTGTTACCGGGCTCGTCTGAGGACGGAACCGCAGCCTCGTTCCAGATCTTGGATGAAGACCATACTGTCGGAAATGCCTTGAGATACATGATCATGAAGAATCCAGAGGTGGAGTTCTGCGGATACTCGATTCCTCATCCTTCTGAGAACAAGTTGAACATTCGTATCCAGACGTACGGAAACATCACGGCATTGGAGGCCTTCCACCAAGGTCTAGACAACTTGTCTGAGTTGTGCACTCACGTGGAGGAGACTTTTACGGAGAAGGTGGAGGCAGGCGGCTACTCGATGGTGGAGCCATAATAGGAACATAGCATTGTATAATAGACGGATATTTATGGATTGTGTGGGGTTGGATGGTGTAGAGTTTCGGAGTGAATTGCAAGGCAGGGGAATGATCGGGAAGTCACCTCTATGATGTAGGTGAGCTCACAGCGAGTACCGACTTCTATTGAGAACACCTGAAAGAATACTGACGTTTATGGAGTCTTTGACTTGCAAGTTCAGAGAGCGACTGTCCAGGGTGAAACTTATGGTGGCAGAATGGAATTAATGGATGCAATCTTGGATTTATCGTTTGTAAGCGAATTGGAATCTCCTAATGGAAGAGAAAATACCAAGCTTGTCGTTGCTCTACAATGCAACATGGCAAATTCAAAAGTTTATGTAGAAGTCTTAAGAGGGATGCATGACATCAATAGAGCGTATCTAAAATTCCTATGGAAGAATCAAGAGATGGTTAGAACACACAAACTGGACTGTTGAAAAATCATTTTCATGAATCAATTCTAATTTTCTGAAGGAAACATGAAATGGGAGGTCGTGTCACCAATACTTGATTGTGTGAATTGGTGACTAGAATTATTACATCTTGAAAAATGAAAGGCGGAATGATATATTGCAAAGTATTCTGCAGGGTTAAACGAAGGCAATATCACGATGATCTCTTGTTTTTATGATATTCATCCCCTGATCTGCAACCGAAGGACGAGAGGAAGCGGGTCATCTCTCACCTTGGTTGAACACGTCGCGAGCACGTCAGAATGGATTAACTCTTAATACTCCTTCGAATTGATCGAAATTGGAAACCAGGAATAAATTCTTTCTGTTCCTAGTGCATAGATCACGCTCTTTCTTGCTATCTTCTTAGATCTCAAGCTTCTGGCACAGTACTCTCCCTTACCAGATGAACAAACAGAACAAAAAAAGAAAGAAAAAGAGAAGAAAAGAGAAGTCTACGATATTCAATTATCTCTCGCACTAAGAACAAAATTCAAATGTTCCACTTGCAACTGGAACCCTTTCAGTACCATGCGCGCAAGTATAAATGCCACCACTATTCTTTGTAATCATCAACACCCATGGCCACTCCCTCCATGGCAGACTTCACAGAGTCGTTTGCCCACTTGACGCTGGACAATACAGACAAACTAAGCACTACCGATGAAATCTCCATCCATTCCCTTCCAGATCTCCAGGCATTTCTAGAGTTGGCAAGGCACCACGATGATGGGGCCAGAAAAAATGACGACAAACACGAATTCCAAACTTCCGCCATCTCGTCGCAACTGACACCGCTCATTCGAAACGACGGGAAGTTCCAGCGAAGAAGAAATGTCGTGTCGGAGAACCCAATTGAAACCTCTGACTACACAAACAATCACCAACATTTGGACAAAAGGGAAAGTGCCGGCCAGCCAGACGCTGCCGCTCTCTTCAAAGCATTGCAGCCCTTTATCGACGAATATTTGGCTCGTCATGGCGGTCGCCCCATAAACTCTGCAGCACGTTATTCCCTTCACGAACAAGATCTGGACATGGATCTGAAGGTCGAGGATACCTTCGATAAGATCCGCCGCCGCAGCATCGACAGCAACAGATCTTCGTCTCCATTAACCAGTCCTCCTCAGTCCAGCGAATCCCATCTCTCCGACAGCAGAGGCACTTTTGTAGACGAGGACTTGTGCCGGCCAATTACAAACCGGGAGGAACACAAAATTGACAAGATTGAAAGCAACATTCATGGGAAGAATAGCATCCCAAAGACAGTAATCCAGACTGTAATTGACTCTGGACGCTTTTCAGACAAGCGGTTTGCGGACTCGGATCCGGAATTCGATGACGCTGTTGTTGATTCGGATGCTGAGCCTCCACAAATACACCTAGCCGATTTAACCACTCACGAAATCGATCTTGGTGCCAAAGACCTACATGCGACGGAGAAAAGCATTGCGGAGCTCCGCATGGAGCTCGAACAGTACAAACAAGAGAACACAGAGATGATCAACGAGTTGAACTTCTTACGAAGACAAGTCAAGGGCAAGAGCCCCGAGAAACACCAAGCAAGCACTTTAAAGGACAAAACATTACCTTCTGGAACTACCAATCCTGCTAATCCTACCGGACCTACTAATCCTACTGGACCTACTGATCCAACTAATTCATCCGCTGGCGCAAAACAATTGCAAACACCCACCGAAATATCTGAAAAAGAAAAGCCAATGGATGAATCCAGCATTCCCAAGGAATTCCGCCCTTACTACCACAGACTTCAATTGGACAAGGTGGAGACATTGACATCGGCAGAAAAGAGCAACCTAATCAAACACATCATGCTCTCGCTTCTTGTTTCCGACTTCGACCACCTTCCCAGTGTAATGCCCCAAGTGGGGTGCTACCTACGATTGACCAGTAAGTTTCTTGACAGCCTCCACCGGAAGCTCTATGACAATAATGAGGTTGGTCCACTGAGATACCTCCGGGACTACAACTTGCATACCGACGATGGACTCGAGGAATGCTTGAACGGGATGTTTACTATGTTAATGTAACCACCTCCTGACTAAATGTGTAGAAGTCGTAGTTATTAGGACGTGAGTCCTTCAACTGGGAGAATACTCTATGGGATCGGATGAACGGCAACCGGACAACTGAGATTGGCATGGGACACTACGATTAGTTGGAAAGAAGTTTTCTTTTTTATTTTATTTTCAAGTCGAACAAATTCCGCCCTATCGCTGCGGGAAATCCAAGATCAATTCCCAAAAAAAAAAAAGAAAGCTTTCAGCTTATCTACGATTTACGACTCAATCGAAACTGTGTTCCCCAACTTACGTGGTGTACGGGTCTTTGTTTGTGGCTGGGTCACGTGTATATTGGCCATCATCCATAATTGGAGATAGTCATTGACATGCACCACCTGGGAGAAATATTACTAAACAGAAATCAAGAGCGAATAGCTAGAAGCTCACTTCGAGGAAACATCCGAACCTCCAACGTCTCCCAACCCTCCCCATCCTGCCTCGTCTCTACTTCAAAAAAAATTCCCCATTCTCGAACTCCCCCACCGATCGACTTATCGTGGTGGTCACGTGTGCAGTACCCGAAGCGTGCGATAGAGCAAACACCCGTCACCATTGAATTCTATTTCTTTCCACCAAAAGGTATCGGATTCCCCCTAATTCGGCTTCACTGCCCCCCAAATCTAGTCAGTCCACCACTCCCACTTTGTGGCAGACTTCTCGTACCCCGTTGCGGACATTTCGCCTCCATTCCGTCCTTCAGGGGTGATTTAACGATTACATCATTGATTGGTGAGCCGTAGCCACCGCTTTTGCCTGATTTTGGCCAGGTGAATGGATCCCGGTTTCTATAAATTATTGTTGATTCGCGCCTTTCCCACGAAACACACTCCTCCTTTTGCTGGCCTGGCTCCCTCACTTTGCTCCCCCACTTTCTAGCTGCCAACAACACCCATGGGTGATACCTTGCAAGTTCCGAACACCCGAGCAGTCAAAACGTCGTCCAAGATGCTGCAGCAGGTTGACGCGTCCCTGGTGCATCCGGCCGTGAGCTCTCAGCCTCGCAAGTTCGACCTGCTAGCTGAGTCCCATCCTCCGGCCTCCGCCATGGCCGCCTCCAGAGCTACGCAAACAAACAAGGACAATCTGATGCGCCTCGAGGTCGGAAACTACATGAACCTGCCCCCGGTGGGCCCTCAGGCTCATCGTAGTCGGCAGAATCTGACGCTGTTTTTGTTCAACCCAGGTCGGCAAGATCTGATCTCTCAGCTATTGAACAACCTCCCCGTAGGTGGCCCGCAGGGTCAGATGATGAATGCTTCAGGCCAACGAAATCCCGCTTTTCCAAGCTACTATATGGGCCACCGAGACTCGGTCAGTGGAGCTGTGCCCATGGATCCTCCAACGAGACTAAGAGGCGACTCCATCTTTTTGCCGCCACCAGTTGCAACAAAATACTCGGAAGGTGAGGGCCCGGCGCCCACGGCTGTAAGTGTTGCACCTCCGGGATCCCTGAGACTGAACAGTATTTTCAGTTCCCTAATTCAGATGCCGGTTTCGGCGGGCAACTCCGTCAGTGGCCTGTCCATGAAGGACTCGGGTAAAACTGACTCCCGGAATCGTCGCTCAACCACTTCGTCCAATGAGTACTACCAGGACGATGATTCCACCAACAAGGATAGTTTAAGCAATATCTTTGGCTGGAACCAAGAAAGGCTTTCACTCTCTGGCCCGGGGATGCAGAACCCGGACAACAAACGTAAAACAAAGCTGATTGACAATGCCGCCTCCATCTGGGATGCCCAGAATGTGGGAGTGTTTGGTCTGATAGGAATCCCCTACAATGAGTTGAATGCTTTTTTGGCAAATCTCCAGCACAATGGGAGTATTGATTTCACGAACATGAGCAATGAGCAGCGACGTGATTCAATCCTCAAACTCATCAACACACAGCAATTCCAAGGAAAAGATGCATCCACCAAGTTGAGGGAGGACATTTTCGACAAGCTGCGTGCGCCCATGCTGGGCCCTAGGCCCACCGATCGGAAGGCAAGCATAACAGAGGGAGGTCACTTTTCTCCGACGTCGTCTATGTCCCTGAAATCGTCCCACAAGTATAATGATGAGCCCCACTCTCCGAAAACTTCCCCGGCTCAAGTGCACGTTCCAATCATGGATCCCAATACCTCCTTATCACTCCAGCAACAGCAACAGCAGCAGCAGTACGCTCCTGCTGGAAATGCTGGTCTCGTTCAAAAGCAAACATCGCCGTACTATCAAAATGTACTGGTCCCACATCAGGATTCGTTTCAGTATGGTTACTCGGAAGGTATGGTCCCATATCAACAACAGTCGCAAATCAAGAAAGCTGGCCAGTATTCTTTTCTGGCGCCATCTTTGTCCCAGGGAAATGGAGGTGCTCGCTTAACTAACCAAACATATCAGGTACAGGCTCCCACTGACACTCTGCCTCCAATGTTCAAGAAGAGTCAATTTGCTCCTGAGGCTGAAAAGGGTAACTACTCTTACCAACAGGTTCAGCCAGCCAACAACTCGCAATTAGGTGAGCCCTTCGAGTCGCGTGGGGAGGATAAGCACTTGGTTCCAGTTCAGCAATATGCTCGCTCCGAGGACGGAAGACCGCTTCTTGGTGCAACGAAAGTTGACCAATTGATGCTTGTGATCCAAGCTCGTGAAAAAGGCAACACCGGCACAATCAAGCAAGCTGCTGATGGAGGTATTTTGGCTCCAGAAACAGGACGGAAGGATGGAGTACTTCCCCTCGCAGTGGACTTGGTGGGAGGTATTGAAAAGCCCAGCAAGGATGAAGACGGTGATGATGATTTAGGTGATAAGAAAAAGAAACGGAAGGGAAAAACTCAACAATGCCCTTACTGCTTCAAGCAGTTCAACCAGTCGACACATCTCGATGTTCATGTGAGGTCGCACATCGGATACAAGCCATTCCAGTGCACCTATTGCCTCAAGAGGTTCACTCAGGGTGGAAATTTGCGAACCCACATGAGACTCCACACCGGTGAGAAACCATTCACTTGCACCGTCTGTAATCGTTCGTTCAGCAGAAAGGGAAATTTGGCCGCCCATATGCTTACGCACAACAAGGAGAAACCCTTCGAGTGCAAGCTTGATGGGTGTGACAAATCTTTCACTCAGTTGGGCAACTTGAAATCTCACCAGAACAAGTTCCATTTGCCAACTTTGAATCGATTGACTCAAACTCTTGCTGAACTAAGCGGCGAAGAACTAGCTAACTTAAGTGACAGCCAAAAGGAGCTTTTGGACTACTTCCGGACCTTGTACAAGAATTCTAATAAGGGGATCCGTGGAAGAGGCAAAGGCAAACGTGTTGCTACTGTGACAGAGATGGGCGCAGATGGGGCAATTTCTTCTCCGACGAGCACCAACACCAGTCCACAACAGGAAACAATGCTGATGCATTCGTCAATGCAGCAGATATCGCCTCATCAGGGCGGCCCATCCCAGCTTATCAATCCTAACGCTGGACTTGGGCCTGGGCAAGTGAACTTCAACCTGCCAGACCATCTGAGCTACTGATGCTGAATGTGGCGTTTGTTGAAGCTACGAGCTATTGATGCAATAACGTTCAGAATCCCCATTGCCTTACCAATGACTTAAATATTTTGCGACAGGGCTGGTCCCAATTCTACCTATAGTACATCGAGGTATTGTTTTTACTTCCTGCACAGTCATTCTAGGTGTAGCATTACTCCATTATTAACTACGTAAGAAAAGTCTATGTCGTCTCTATATAAGCTTTCTATCCTGGGAGTTCGGTCATTTTCCCCTAAAGATCATGAGACAATCCAGTTTGGGTCGCCACTAACGCTTATTTGTGGCCAGAATGGTTGTGGAAAGACCACTATTATTGAATGTCTAAAGTACGCTACAACTGGAGATCTACCCCCCAATTCGAAAGGTGGAGCATTTGTGAATGACCCGGTGATCGCTGACAGGCTGATGGTTAATGCAGAAATCAAGTTGGGGTACATTTCTGTGGACGGAAAGCTGATGACAGTGACGAGAAATATGCAATTAACAAGAAAGAGAGGAGTAAGGGGATCTGCCATTACAAACACGTTCAAAACCTTGGAGGGCCAGTTGGCTGTGATTTCCCGAGGTTCAAAGACCTCCATCAGCACAAAAAATGCGGAATTGGATACGCGAGTCCCACAGTATCTTGGAGCTTCGAAGGCTATCTTGGAATATGTGATTTTCTGCCACCAGGATGATAGTCTTTGGCCATTGAGCGAGGCAGGAGTGTTGAAGAAGCGATTTGATGAGATATTTGAGGCTCTGAAGTTCACCAAGGTGTTGGATAACTTAAAAACTATCAAAAAGGAGATGGCGACAGATATTAAGTTAATCGAGCAGAGTGTTCAGCATGCAAAGATAGACAAAGTCAGGGCACAAAAGATCAGAGAGAAGCTCGAAGAGAGCACGGCAACTATGGAGCAATATTCCCTGGAAATTGCGGAGTTGACGATAGAGATTGAAAACTTGGAGAAGAAAGCTGACGAATTGTTCCATCTGAACCAGTCGTTCCAGAAAACATTAAGTGAGTACGAGAGGCTTAAATTGACTCTAGAAAACACAGAAAACAACTACCTGCGATTGAAAAATTCCATCGAAGTGTTGACTAATTCCGATCAAGAATTGGCTCATCGATTGGCAAACTTTGCAGAGATTCAACAGGAGAAAGCTGGTGCATTAAAGACCAAACAAACTTCAAAGCACAACTTGGACTCGCAATTATCCAAAATTCAAGCTCAATTTCATGAGTTGACTAGAATGGAGGGTACATTAGATGCCAAGAAGATTCAGTTTGAGGAAAATCTTGAAAAACTCAGTGAGCTGTCTCTCAAGATCTCCGACCAATATCAAATTAGCCAGGGATTGGAAGAACAGGAAGTCATGAATGAGCTTACTGAAATGCATAAGATAGCTGACGGCCGATACAAGCAGCTCGTCCAAAACAACAAACAAGAGCTTGGGATATTGAGTGATGAGTTGGGAGGAATTCGTGACAAAATCACTAAAGAAGACCAGCATTCTTTGTATTGCGCGGAAGACATCAAGAATAGCAACTTGAAAATAAAAGCACTCAAGGAGAAGTTAAGTACCATAGCTCTTGATGATGATGCATTAGAAATGGAGAAATCGAAATTGGAGTCTTTGAAAGCCAAGCTTGACCAGAAAAAGGGGAGTTCGAAGGTGAAGTCACTTGAAGAAGAAATTGATTTGAACAAGAAAGAACTCTCCAGCCTTGAGATCCAGTTGGATGATCTAATGAGAAAAATTGGGAACTCCAACAAGCAGTCAGATATTCACAGTAAGATCGATTTACTTAAAGATTCGAAGAGTCTCAAATCCAATTTTTTGGCAAAGGTCACCTCCTCCAATCAAGCGGAATTTAAAGTGTTGACAGGAAGCGACTTGAATGCTGACGGATGTGAGGCCACATTGGATGCATGTATAAAGCGACTCCAAGTGGAAAATGAGGAATTACAGGACCTATTTGGGGAGTCAAATAATGAGCTCAGTTCTATGAATGCTCGTTTGGATAGCGCTAACAAGACATTGCTGGAATTGGAGCAAACGTTGAAAGGTCACAAAAGTAAAATCCTTTCCATTTTGGAGGAGGGAGAGATCAGCGATTACGAAAAACTCTTACAGGAGTTGGAAGATGATCACAAATCCGCAGTTTACAACCTTAACACTTTCGAAGTGACCAAGAGTTATAAGATCAAAGCGATGGAGATTGCCAAGAAGACTAAAAGTTGTACTTTATGTAATAGAGGATTCATTAGTGGGGAACTTTCCAAGTTCGAGTCTGAGTTGCAAAACAACATCAATTCGCTCACTGCTGACAAGTTCACCGAAGATGTCGAGGCTACGATGAAGGACTTGCGAGATATGAAAGACATTCATTTCGATGTCTTGCAGTACAGAAAATTAACAATGGACTTACAAGCTATGAAAACAGAAGTTGAAAGTCAAGGAGAAAAGATCAAGAAAATGCAGAACCAGAACGACGCAGAGAAAAAGAATTTGGACCTAAAAAGGCATGACCTTGATCAGGTTAATGAATTGGCAAAACCTATTGAAAGCATCCACCGAACGTTTGGAGAAATTGCTAGCATTGATAGTCAATTACTTCTTCTTCAAGATGAGCTTGAGGAGTTTGGAAGCTCTACTATGACCATGTCTGAATTGCAGAAGGAACAGAATCAGAAGAACTTTGAAGTCAAGAGCTTAAGACAGGCAATCTCAGATGCGACAGAAGACATTAATTCTGTTCAAAGAGAACTTTCAAAGTTGGAGAGTCAGGTGAAGGACAAGCAGTTGCTCATCAGTGATATGGAGAGGGCATTCAGTGAAGCAGCTGGTCTCAAGAGTTCTATATCAGACACCGAGATGCATGTGAAGTCATTGCAAGAAAAACAGGAGAAGATTGGCACTATTCTCAAGGATTTGCACGAAACCTTCAAGGTGAAGTCTAATGAGTTTGAGGATTTGAAGGGTCAACATGAAAAGCAGGAAGAAACTAGCAAGAGTGCCTTAGAAGATCTCTCTTCAACCATGTCGTCATTTGAGAAGATCATGGAATCGATCCAATACTATGAGAATAACGATAAGGAGAACGTTGAGCTGACCAAGGACAAATTGGCAAAAGTCATTAAAGAAGTTCAGGAGTTGGAGCAAGCCAAGACCAAACTCGAATTGGAAATTAGGGAACTTGAAGGTGCGGTCAACGATGCAACAAAGGTTGAGAGGAACATTCATGATAATGTGGAACTACGTCAAGTAGAAAAAGAGTTGGATAAGATCCAGGAAACTTTGAATCAAATGGATATACAAAATGCAGAGGTCGAGAAGGAAAGGTACCAAGTGGCATCTCAGAAGTTACGCAGCCAAATCACGGAGCTTAATTCACAGCATTTTGGAAAAGTCGGCGAAGTAAAGCAGATCAATGACCAAATCCAGCATTTGCAGAAGGAATTATCCACCGAATTCAAGAATATCGACAAGCAGTATCACTCGGAGTGGATCAAGTTGCAAACCAACCTATTGGTTTCCAATGACTTGCAAACGTACTCACAGGCCTTAGATAACGCTATTATGAAATACCACAGCATGAAAATGGATGAAATCAACAGAATTCTACGGGAGCTCTGGAACCAAACTTACAGAGGAACTGATATAGATGGCATCGAAATCAAGTGCGATGTTGCCACGGGCCGGTCTTACAATTACAGAGTTGTCATGTACAAGAAGAATTCAGAACTAGACATGAGAGGACGATGTTCTGCGGGCCAAAAAGTGCTCACAAGTATTTTGATCAGGTTGGCACTTGCTGAATGCTTTGGCACCAACTGTGGTATGATCGCACTTGATGAGCCAACAACAAATTTGGATGTGGAAAATGCAGAGTCATTGGCAATGGCATTAAACAACATCATCGACTTCAGGAAAACTCAAAAGAACTTCCAGCTCATTATCATCACCCACGACGAGCAATTTTTGAGCCATATCAATGGAGACCGCTACACAGATAACTTCTATAGAATTGAGAGGAACGAGAACCAAAACTCCATAATCAAGAGTTTGCCGATTCATTTGATGCAAGATGACTAGTTGGGGTTCCCATGGCCGTCAAAGGCATATCGAGTATCAGAGTTATCTCGTTGGTTGGCTCGTTTGGAACGAAATTCATGGCTTGAACCTGTTTTTCCTTTTCGACCCATATCTTTTCGAGCCACTTTTCCACCTTTGCTCGCTTTTGAGGAAGCCTGTTTAAGTTTCTGGTTTTGATATGGATCCTGACTTTAATTGGTTTTGCTCTGGAGAAAGCGGCGAGAAGGGAGATGTGTTGATCATAATTGATGGTTATGTCATATAGCTTTGTGAATTTAACGCTTGAGGAGATATTGAGGGCTTGGATTGTGTTTTGAAGGCCGGA
Organism: Sungouiella ezoensis; assembly: GCA_030569115.1. Lineage (NCBI taxonomy): Eukaryota > Fungi > Ascomycota > Pichiomycetes > Serinales > Metschnikowiaceae > Sungouiella > Sungouiella ezoensis. Next base: position 87,467 of record JAJMJY010000034.1, read on the forward strand.
GAATCGTGGGTAGAGAACCTCAGTGAACTCGGGGAGGTAGTACTTTTCGCTCTGCAAGTTCTGTAAGTACGACGTGGCTGGTGTGAAGATGTTGACTTCAGGAAGCAAAATCACCCATTCTGGAGCTTCAGAAATCAGGACGCGTTTGAAGATTTCATCTGTCCACGATTTGGAAAGCTCCCAGTTTTCATCGCATCTAAACATGTTGAACAAGGTCTTGATGGTAGGCACTCTCCATAACGAGAACCATGTAAAGAAGTTTGCTTGAGGGTGGATGGATCCGCAGCTCCGGGATAAGTGGACCAATAGTAGATAGTCAGCCAATGATTGGTGATTGCAGATTACTATGGCTGATTCTGGAATAATCTGGTCACCAAACACCGAGATGTTCACTCCGTCAAAATTCTTTGGTTAGTATAGAAATGAAAATATTCATGGAAGCAAAAGGTAGGACATACGGCAAAATACAATGCTATGGTCCAGAACCACTCTCCACATCGTCTCTTGGACTTTTCGGCCGCGTTGGGTACCATTACAGCCACAAATGACAACCCTGCGGACAATATATGGTAACAAAAGAGAATCCTCGCAAGGATGTAGAGCATAACAAACCCTCTGAGTTGATAGAAAATGGATCTTATCGTAGGATTGGGACCGGGCCACACACCTAAGTGATCCAAGAGCTCCATTTTGTGTAAATAGAGAAATGGTTGCAAAATGCGTATTGGAGAAAAACGAACCTGGTCCAAAAAAAGAAAAAGTGCGGAGCAGGTACATAGAAAATTAACTACTCATCGCATCACACCTACCTCTTCTCGTCACCAAATGTCTCGTTTGATTGTCAAAGGCCTTCCGAAATACCTCACAGAGGACAGACTAAAAGACTATTTTGCCAAAAATGGAAATGTCTCGGATGTCAAGCTCATGAAAAAGAGAAACGGTGAGTCCAGACAGTTTGCGTTCATTGGATACAAGTCTCAAGAAGATGCAGAGACAGCCGTCAAGTACTTCAACCAGTCATTCATTGATACGGCCAAAATTGAGGTTCAGATTGCCAAAACTTTTTCCGACCCTACGGTTCCACAGGCTGTGAGGCAGAAAAGAAGATTGGCCGAGCAGAGGTTGAGAGAACAAGAGGAAAGACTTTTGCGTGAGAGGGAGGAGGCGCAGGAGAGAAAAAAGCAAAGAACAGAGAAAAAGTCCAAGATCGATGAGGAGATCGCCGCCAACCCCAAGTTGAAGGAGTTTATTGACTCCATGAAGCCTGCTTCGCAGGTCCAGTCATGGGCTAACGACTCTTTGGCCGATGGATCGGGTGGCCCTTCTTCTCGAGCATTGAAGGAGGCATTAGACAAGCAAGATAACGCAGTTAAAGACTCGTCGCTACCTGAGCAGTACTCGGTTCCACAAGGAGTGGAGCGAGAAAGCGATGACGAGTATGATGACTTCAATCAGAACGAAGAGAGTGATGATGAGCCAATGATGAGCTTGACAGAAGAAACTCCCAAAAAGGAAGAAGACAAACAACAGACCGATGGACTTGCCATGGACGAAAATGTTTCGGATCTTGACTGGCTCAAGCAGAGAAGAATACGAATGAAGGAGAACGATGCTCAGGTAAGTGAAGAGACCGATAAATCGGATCACGTCTCACATCCTGAGACTGCTCAAAGTGCTCAGGCTGCTCAGGTGGCTAAACCAAGAAAAACTGTTGTGAGACCCGAGCCAGTGGATCCAGAGAGAGAAACTGCTGACAAAATATTGAAGACGGGACGCCTTTTCATCCGTAACATCTTGTACGACTCCACCGAAGAAGATTTCCGGTCTCTCTTCTCCGAATACGGTCCTCTTCTGGAAGTTCATATCGCAGTTGACACCAGAACCAGCAAGTCCAAGGGATTTGTCTATGTCCAGTTTGAAAACAACAATGATGCTGTATCTGCCTATACTGCCTTGGACAAGCAGATTTTCCAAGGTAGACTTTTACATATTTTGGCGGGCGAGGCCAAAAAGGACCACAAGCTTGATGAGTTTGCCTTGAAAAACTTGCCTCTCAAGAAACAGAGGGAACTCAAGAAGAAGGCTCTGGCCAACAAGGGCCAATTCAACTGGAACTCTCTCTATATGAATAACGATGCAGTTCTAGACTCGGTGGCTGCGAAGATGGGTATCACGAAGGCTCAGTTAATCGACCCACAAAATTCAGCTTCCGCTGTAAAACAGGCATTGGCTGAGGCACATGTGATTGGTGACGTCAGAAAGTATTTCGAAGACAGAGGAGTTGACTTGACCACATTCAGTCACAAGGAACGTGACGATAAAGTCATTTTGGTGAAGAACTTCCCATTCGGTACTACCAATGAGGAAATTGGCGAGCTCTTTTCTGAATACGGTTCGCTCAAGAGAATCTTGATGCCTCCATCTGGCACCATTGCTATCGTGGAGTTCAGAGATCTGCCAAGTGCTCGTGCGGCCTTCACCAAGTTGGCCTATAGAATGTTCAAGAAGAGCATTTTGTACTTGGAAAAGGGACCCAAGGACTTGTTTGTCCGCGAGCCAATCGCTGGCGAAAACGTTGATGTCGAACAGCCTAGCGATAAGGCTGTTGAAGCCAAAATCACTGCAAGCGATGTCATGCAAGATGATGCTGCCGATCTGGATAACGAGATGGTGGAGGAGGGACCAACGGTTTCTATCTTTGTCAAGAACCTCAACTTTTCTACCACCAGTGCCCAGTTGCATGAGGCGTTTGCTAAAGTCCCAGGATTTGTGGTTGCCACGATCAAGACAAAGCCAGATCCAAAGAACGATGGTGGCGTGTTGAGTATGGGATTCGGATTTGTTGAGTTCAAATCGAAAGACCAGGCGGAGTTGGCTATCTCCACATTGGATGGACACGCAATCGATGGCCATCGTATCCAGTTGAAGTTATCGCATAGAAAGGTTGGAGGAAAGTCGCTGGCTACCAAGTCCGAGAAAAGCAACAAGATCATCATCAAGAACTTGCCATTCGAGACGGCCAGAAGGGATGTGTTGGAGTTGTTTGGAAGTTACGGCCAGATCAAGTCTGTCAGGGTGCCAAAGAAGTTCGACAAGTCCGCTAGGGGTTTTGCGTTTGTTGAGTTCACCTTGTTGAAGGAAGCTGAGAATGCCATGAGCCAGTTGCAAGGTGTCCATTTGTTGGGAAGACGCTTGGTCATGCAATATGCGGAGAAGGATACCGACAATGTCGAAGATGAGATCGAGAAGATGACCAAAAAGGTGAGAAAGCAGGCTGCATCGAGAGAAGTGGCGGCAGTGAGAATGGCAGGCAAAGGCAAGATGAATATCGACGAAGAGAGTGAGGATCCCTTCAGTGAGTTTTAGGAAGCTACCATTGAAATGCATTAAATAATAATAGAACATAGTACAAACAGGGCAACGTATGATCATCTACACTTCGTGTTTGGGTATTTACAACCTTGGTATTGACATTTTCTTATTTACAGAAACCAGACGTATTTACAAGCTGCCAATAACCAACTTACTCCTTGCTCAAGTACTTGGCAATATCGCTCAACAAATCTCTGTAGGAGTCCTCCTCCTTGATCTCAGAGTATCCGAAGATAAAGTCAGCCAAGTCAGCATCCACACCTTTGTCTTGCAAGTACTTCTCCACGGTAGCCTGCAAGGATTCATCCAAGTTGGAGAATCTTGGGCCCTGGTACTCGAACTTGCCCAAGAAAGTGCCCTGCTCATCCACCTGCTTCAAAAATGCAGCAGCATCTGGCTTGTAGTTCAAGTAGTCCACGAAAAACTCCTCTTCAGAGCTCTGCAACATCAAGTTGAAGAAGAGGCCGTCGTTGTTCTGTGGGTTGGAAACGAAAACCTTCACGTTAGCGAAAGTGGACTCGTACTGGTAGAGTTCATCGTCAAATTTCTCACCAGCATCTTCCTCCTCAGGAACCTCTGGGGCACCGAATGAAACGTCTGTGACTTCGTCAATGTCAAAGAAAACTTTGAGAACCTCACCAGACTCCAACGTCTTGGTCAATTCCACGTTGGATTCGGCCGGTTTCTGCACAACCTCGAATCTGCTCTCCTTCAAATAGGCAGCGTGGTCTGGAGCCAATTCGTTCTCCACAGAGTTGGCAAGCTTGAATTCAGACTTGACCACTTCAAGCAAATCCTTGGTGGAGTTGGAGCGAATCACCGAGTTGGAAAAAGACCTGCTAGCAAAAAGAGGGGTCTTTCTGGCAATTTGAGGAACAGCCAATCTGTAGATATGAGAAATAGCACGAGCGGAGAAAATTGTCGACATAGTGGATATGGGGTAGAATGTGGAGTGAGGGAGAAAATTCCTACTCATTCCATTTGGCTGTTGCTCACGTGCATCGCGCATCGCAGTGTTTACTTACCAGAGTTACGATTTTGGGTGTGTCAAAATTTATGATGAAAGGAAAAACCAGATTAAATGATAGGATAGATGCTGGGCAAGCCGTTGTGCGCTGAGCGGAACTAGTCTCGCGCGGTCTGCTGCATGGCTCGGAGAAACTCTTGAACGAACAACGAAGACCGTCTATATCTGCGCTCTTGGTACTTCTCAAAGATTGCCCGGTGGTTTTGTTCAGCATTCTGGCAGATCTCCATGTATATGTGAGCCAATGGGCGCAATTGTTCTTCTGTGTAACCCGAGTAAAAAACATGAAGCTCTGTCCAAGGGCCTTTGTTAAGCATCTTTCTCAGTAGGTAGTGTGCGCCAGCAGCAAGCCATGACGGCTGCGAGGCCACAAACCTGGAGTCCATAATCGTCACTTCCAAGAAGTACTTAGCCAATGTTCTGGTTTCGTAATCGTAATCGTCTGCCTTAGATGTTCTTCTTAGAAACGACATGGGTCCTGGCCACCCCATATCAAACTCAAGAACGTCAATCATGAATCTTTCGGCCTTGAGAAAATCATCAACGCTATAGGCATTGTCAGCCATGTATGCAACTTCCCGCACAGTGGGGCAATTAATCTCCTCGAATTTAGCAGCAATAAAGAGTGCAACGGCACCTACTAGCTGAAACCGAGATAAAGAAACCCGTCTGCGGCTAAGGAAGCGGTCAATGTAGTTCATGGTCAAGAAAAGGGTCTCTGGTAGTAAGTTGAAGCGCTGGTGAACCTGCACTACCCAGTCCACTAATACGGATCTCATTTCCCAACGTAACTCATCTTGGTTTTCCATGTAGTTTGGATCGGGTGACAACCTGTGCTCAAGCTCATGCAAGTAGTTGAAAATCTCCGGCGCATACTCGGCCACCATTGTCACGTCATAAGTATCTTCGTCCTTTTCATCCAAAGTGGTTGTCGAATACTTGCGCATTACGTGCTGTAACTCATTGAAAATAGCTCTGCTCCACTTTGGCTCTTGTGGACCCAGAAAGTCTGCTCGGTCACTGTAATCTTCCTCATCATCCTCGTCCTCGTCTTCGTCCTCATCCTCATCCTCGTCCTCTATTTCTACGTCGTTCTCATCTACAGCCGGTCTTGTGCTCAACGCATCGGAGTAGATTTGTGGACTGGTGGACTCAGAGTCGGTGCCGTCTTCGCCAATGTCTTCAACTTCCAGGTTAATTCTGTCGAAGTGGTGGCGTATTAGTCCATCATCGGAAAGGGGCTGTGCATTTTCGGAGGAGCCAGAATAGCCACGGGACTCTGTGTCGTTATCTCTACCCTGATCTCTAACATTGAGTCTCTTGCGTCTGTCGTCATCACGCTTGGAAACACGAGAAGCAACAACATTGGTAGGTAAACTAGAAAGCGCACGTCTTTGCAGTCCAGAGTGGCGGCGATTGGCTTCAGAGGACGAGCGAGATCTTGAATCGTAGGACATGGTAAACTAAAATGAGCGAATGACTGGGGTGAGGGAGTGGTTGGGATCCAAATGGAACTGATTGATTGAGCTGGAACGTATCGACTTTGACTGAATCTGTGAATCTTCGTCCTTTGATCTCGTTTGTGGAGGTGTCACTGGAGGTCTCTTCACAGTCCTCAAACAAGAATGAAGAAAGTTTTAAGGGGTGATGAATGTTCACAGGAAATAAGTGTCGGCTTCCAGAAGCGGTGGGACTGAAATGGAATGCGTCCGTGAAATTCTACCACAGACACTCAGATAGGTACGACTAGTAGTCTGAAGATAACTTGTGAAGAAAACAAAAACACCTTGTATGTGCGCAGAAACGGGCTTCAAGCAGGGTTGATGGTGTACGGGTGTATTACCTCCTCTCTCAACGTGAAATGAACAGAAGATGGCCAAAATCGTATTGAAGAACTGTTGCTTGAACTCTGCGTTATTTGAGGAGGTCGTCGCCGTGTATTGTTTGGATCGACTGTCGAATGGCGCTGTGTTCCAGGTCAACATCAGTATGGTCTTCTGTTTGTTTGTTTACGATCGCGGTTTCTGCAGGACCTTCAAGAAGATGGGGAGATACAAACCTGAGGATCGGGGTTCGGCCAAGGTTTGGATTTGTCCTTATTGTTAAAAAACAATATTTGCGATCAAGACTATGTTGATGTCTGCATCGTTTCTAGTGTATATCATGATCTGTCTGGTGAAGGGTTGATCGAAGCCATGGGGAAATAGTCTTTATGCAGAACCACATACTTGTGGATTGTGACGATTTTCAGTTCGCCGATTCCTGAGCTCGAGTGAAGGCTTAGAATACGCAAAACTGATTTTGAGAGGCATTAATTCCGGTCCGCTTACCACGTGGATGTATGTAGTAAGAAATGAAGTGCGAGGACATGCACGATGGGGATGTTTCTTCCTTCTAAAAGTGTTTACCTACAGTCTCTGAGAATTTAAGCATTCTGAATACTCACTAACAATTGCTAGTTCTTTATCAATAATGACCCTGTTCGCCTTTAGCCAATGAACCTCTACATCAAAAGCACAATTGGGGTGTTTTAGCATCCCATCCCAGTTTTAAGTAATTGGCCAGCAGTAGAAATCTTTAGAGAAAGTATCTTCTACTTTGGATGGATGAGCCGCACGAAAACCAAAACCTTTACCTCCAGAAAATAACTATACCTAGCAGATTGCATTGCGGATATCCAACTCCATGCTTCCTTATGACCACTGTGCTTGGCCCTACTGTAGACTCACAAACCCGATGCGTTCACTACCACCTGGAGCTTGACATTATCGCCATAAAATTCAAGTGCTGCGGCAACTTCTATCCGTGCTACAAATGCCACCAAGAATCCACTAACCACGTCATTGAAATATGGCCGAAAAGTGTCTTGGAAAGTGGGGAGAAGGTGGTCTTGTGTGGCAATTGTAAGGCGCTATTGGATTTCCCAGACTATTCTAGTACAAGCCTGTGCCTGAAATGCGGGGCCCGGTTCAATCCGAAGTGCTCTCTTCACTATGGCCTTTACTTTAACGTAGAGTAGACTACTGTAACGTAGAGCAGACATCAGAGCAAGTATATAAGGGGCAGTTACAAGGTGGTACGGCTGGAGTGAATGGTACAGAAGATAATTAACATAATGAAAATAATGCATGAATTTTCTTGTCCTTTGTATTCCAAATATCAGCACTGCCAAAATGCAAATTTCTAATTGAGGCTGGACACTCGTCAGGGCATAAATATCGATCGAAACAATTGACAGCCTATATGGATTGTTGAGCGGATCTGTCTTTCGTAAAAAGATCCTCCTTCTCTCTCCATCCTGCTATTAGTATCTGCAGATTCCATCAAGACAATCTCTATTTTCTTGTCAAATTCGCTCAGCCCTGTCAAATCCAAGATACACATCCACGGCTTAAAAATCAGTTTCACAATTTCCAAGGAAAAAAAATCTTCCTACGCAATTTAATAATCGTCACCATTCTCGTACGCTATCGCATTTTCGCACATCGCGCTTGCTCCCCCATATTTCGACAATAATTTTCTCAACTTGAATTGGGGCTATGTCTGTACTGTATGGTCATAGTTTAGAACCATGCGGGGCCAGCAAATGATCATTGATATATATTGAATTTGAACCATCCATTTCATTTTCTGGCCACAAAGAAAGAAATCTCAGGATAATCTAATTGTATTGTCCCCTAATTATTTTCTCTGGTTATTTCTTGCAACTCAGCTGCCTGATCCACTTTGATTGATCATGACTCGTACTTCCATTATCGTCTCCAACTTGTCCAGAAACGATTTCATTCCACAAGACGGCCACACACTTTCTTTGGCCAACCAGATCAAACTCTCAATCTTGAACCTTGACTCGGAAAAATGGGGTGACTTCGTCTACAACATCGTCCACTGGTCTGACTTGCCGTTTTTGAGCAGAATCGTCATCATCTTCAAGACCCCGGCTGCAGCATCATACGCTTTCAAGTTCTTGGAATCGCTGTACAAAGGTGCTGGCATGCTTACCTTACCCGAAACCGCCAAGTTGTCGCTCCAAGAAAACCTATTACAGAGATCCAGTCTGTCTGATGCACTCAATGAGAGCAAGGAATTGAACGTCACTTCCAGCTTGGAGAAATTCCGAAGCTTCCACAATTCTGGAGCAGCATCCAAGGATGATTACCAAGAGCCAGAACCACAGCCGTTTGACCCGTATGAGGACCTTCAACGACTCGGAATTGATATCAGTGCGTTCAATTCTGATGCTCAATTGGTTGAATTGCGCGAGTCTTCGCCTACTGCAAAAGAAAAACCAAACCCTCTTGGGAGAGCCAGGTCGATGACGAAGACGTTATTTCGTCCAGAATTGCATGTAAAAACTTCTGTCACGAAGAAAGGCACTCCTCCGCCCAAGAGTCCTACGATCACACTTGACGAAACATTTTAGGTGGAGGGCATTGATCTGAAGTGAAGTTGTGCATTTATGGGCCATCATAGCTACAAGATATAAATGGAGATGAGCAATCGATATGAGTGGTGACTGAGCTGTATGACGTAAGATAGTTTCTAGTACTAGTAGCGCGGAGGATGGTAGAGCTGTGAAATTCCTTTGGCAATTTCGGAAAATGTCCAAAGGTGTGATCTTGCAAGTCGTCCAAATCCTTAGAATCCTCTTGCCTTCATTGTTTGCTCAGGGGGCCACTTCGGGATCATATTCTTACTAATCCTGCAGAGCCCGCACATACCACATTATAAGAAGAAGTGATTTTCCGCTATCGACAAACAACTACAATGGCAGTGAAAGGTTTGGGTAAAGTTGACCAGAAATACGATGGTATGTGTTAATTTCACCAACAGTGCGCCTAGCAGTTCTAACGTCTAGGCTCCTCATTGAGAATCGGTATTCTCCACGCTCGGTGGAATGACTCCATCATCCAGGCCTTGGTAGAAGGATGTATTGCCAGATTGAAGGAATTTGGTGTCAAGGAAGAAAACATCATTGTGGAGTCTGTTCCTGGCCTGTTTGAGTTGCCCTATGGATCCAAACTCTTCCTCGATAAGCAAAAGGCTCTCGGCCAGCCTCTCGATGCTGTGGTGCCAATTGGAGTTCTCATCAAGGGATCTACCATGCACTTTGAGTACATCTGCGACTCTGTCACTCACCAGTTGATGAAGCTCAACTTTGATGCCGAGGTTCCTGTTATTTTCGGAGTGTTGACCTGTCTCACCGACGAACAGGCGGAAGCTAGAGCCGGCCTCGTACCGGGCAAGATGCACAACCACGGTGAAGATTGGGGTGCAGCTGCTGTGGAGATGGCGCTCAAGTTTAGGATGTAAATGTACAATATACTACGAGTGGATGTACAATTGTGAAACCGAACGAGATAATTCTAGATGTTTGTATGTCCAAAAGGCACTTTTGCGGCAGCTAATGCGACGGAAATGTTTGGAAAAAACTCTGACCAGCCTCACATTGATGATCCCGGACAATCACCAGAGCCCAGAATAAGAAAGATCAAGTGGAATCTATGTGAACAATTACTGAAACCCCAACGCTTAAGAATTTCGATTCCTTTCGTTTCCTCTCATCCCGTTCTTATTCCCCCACCTCGCTTCGTTTATCAAGACTGGCTGGAGCCGCACGGCACGTGACCTATCATGTCGTCGACCATTTTCCCGTTCCAGTTTGCAAAATCTCTATAAACGCTATACATCATGAGTGGCTGTATGTTGATTGAGTACCTATCTACAAAATAATTGTTACTAACCTTAGTCCGTCTTCTTGATTTCGTCAAGTTCTTCTCTCCAATCTTGCCTGAAATCGAATTCCCCGATGAAAAGATCAACTTGGACGAAAAGGTGATCTTCACCATTGGCTCCGGATTGCTCTTCATCATGTCACAACTCCCAATCTACGGTCTCGTGAAGGATGCCACCTTGAAAATGGCCGACCCTTACCCTGCATTGAGACCACTCTTTGCCTTGGAGCAGGGCTCCTTGTTAGAGTTGGGGTTGCTTCCAATCTTTACCTCTGCTTTCATTTGGCAAATTGCTGCGGGCATCAGGTTGGTCAATGTTAACTTCAACTATGCTCAGGACCGTGAATTGTTCCAAACCGCCCAGAAGTTGACTGCTGTTGTATTGGCCTCGGTCTTTGCTGTGGCCTTGATAGCTTCCGGTTACTACAATCCAGTTTTGGCCAATTACACTGGCGAATCTATTCCATACGGCTCCTACGCTTTGATTTTTGCTCAGATCGTCGGCTGGAACTTCCTCTTGGTCTTGCTTGCTGAGATCATTGACAAGGGCTACGGTTTTGGTTCTGGTCCATTGTGTTTCGTGGCCTTGAACGTAGCTACTCAGTTTGTGAGAGATGTTCTTGGTGTTGAGGCTGTCACTGCTATTCCAGATGGTGAGCCTCAGACTTACGGTGTGGTCACCTACCTTATCAAAGCCTTGTTCTCTATGGAGTTGACTAGCATCAAGGAGGCTGCTATTGGAATTTTTGCTAGAGCAAACTTCCCTAACCTTCCTCTGGTGCTCATTCTTTTGGTTATTGGTCTCACTACGATTATGTTGCAGAACTTCAGAGTCGAGTTGCCTATTAGATCCAACAGGGCCAGAGGCACTGCCAACGTTTACCCTATCAGATTGTTGTACACTGGTGCCTTGCCAGTTTTGTTTGCTTTCACCGTATTGGCCAACACACAGCTTTCTTTGCATTTCGCTTCTCTTGCTGTGGAGCCTTTTTACCCAGTGGTGGCTAAGATTCTCGAGACCCGTTCTGACGTGGGTGCTGTGGTTTCGGGACTTTCGTTTTACGTCAGTGCTCCGGCTTCTTTGAGCGAGTCTGTGTTGTCTCCAATTAGAGCTGTCTTATTCTCGTCCTCTGTTTTGATTTTGGCTACTTCCTTCGCTCATTTCTGGTCAGGCATCTCCGGTTCTTCTCCAAAAGACATTGCTAAGCAGTTGAAGGAACAGAGTATCGTAATTGCCGGAAAGAGAGACGCTTCCGTCACCAAGGAATTGTCGAAAATCGTTCCAGTAGCTGCTGTCAGCGGCGCTTTCTCCTTGGCTGTGGTTGCATTGGCTGGTGAGTTGTTGGGTTCTGCCGGTAAAGCTGTAGGTGTGACAGTGGGAATTTGCTCTTCCTATGCTATCTTGGAGGATTTCATGATGGACTTTCAGCAGTCTGGGGGATCCTCTCAACTCATGAACTCTCTTGGCGGCTACAGGTAGAGGCGCCAGTACTAATAATGAGAAAATGTCATCTTACCAGAAGTAGGAACGCCATTGAGGGAACAATAGAGAAGTAAGGAAGAACGTTCAGATATTTAGTAGATGTCAGACAAAAACTCAGTGAACCAGCTGAAATAAATAATTGTTGATAATCGTATTAATAGATTTTCTTCATTAATAGATTAGTCTCTGACTTTGTAGGCTGGGGTAGTCAAGTATCAGTACTTTCGCAGTATTCCGCTATCCTTTATCTACTCTACTTCGCATCTAATATTATCTACGCAATGACTCCACCATACAAAATCGTCCTCTTGGGCGATTCATCCGTTGGAAAAACATCCCTAGTTCATAGATTTACCACAGATTCCTTTGATCCACACCTGGCAAACACTATCGGCGCAGCATTCATATCCAAAGAGCATACTTCGTCTGGCAGAACCATCAAATTAGAGATTTGGGACACCGCCGGTCAGGAGCGGTATAAATCGCTAACACCCATGTATTACCGAAATTCGAAAGTTGCACTTGTATGCTTTGACTTGTCCCTGCCAGAGGATTCCTTTGAACGAGCAAGATACTGGATTGATCAACTTGGAGTTCTGGGACCTCCTAATATTAAGATAAAAGTTATAGGGAACAAGGAGGATTTGGGCGAAGATGCTGATTTGACGAATATTCGTGAGTTCTGTAATGACAAGAATATGCCTTTGGTGATGACAAGTGCCAAAACAGGAAAAGGTGTTACAGCTCTTTTCAACCTGATTACAGATGAGATAGAACAGGAGTTTTTCGACAAGTACCAGGAGGAACAGGCCGCCAACACCAATGATGACAGGCTCTTACTTAACATGCGCATGAAACAAACTGGATGCTGTTAACAATCATGATAATAACATGGAGAGGGTTTAGCTGGAGTTGGTTTAGTTGATACAATTAGGAACCATAATGTACAATTACTTACTGCTTGGCTTCACTCAGATTTCGAGTCCCTTCTGACGCCAGTACTCCCGTTTGATATCCTTGTCCAAGCTGGATTTGGATGATTTCTCTTCGTCGTCCTGGTCTTCGTCTTCTGGGACTTTGATGCTCATGTAGTCAGCAACCTGTTGCCTACTTTCAATTTTCTCCTGTGGCTCAGTGGTCTTTTCAGCAGGGGCGGCGCTCTTGGAGGTAGTAGGAGCCAAAGAAGTGACGGGAGTTTTTGCTCTTTTGGCCTTCTTAGGCTTGAGATCCACTTCAACGTTAACAAAGGTATCATCTTCGCTGGCCGTCATATCTGAGAAATAGTACTTGTCGTTGCCATCTGCTCCATCGCTTTCATCTTCGCTCAAATTACTAATGAGTGCCGAGTTGATAACCTTGTCTCTATCATCGTTGAAGTCTCTATCCTTTCCTTTAAACTTAATGATATCTCCCAAAATCAGGCTACCAATCCTCCTTTTGTACGACGCTCCATTCAAATCATAGCACTTATCGATGAGAAGCTGATATGCACCACCGAAGGCCTTTTTCAAGTCTCGAAGATTATAAGACGATCTAGTAATGTTATTTGAGGGATCAGAAGGGTCTTGGATGATGACGGAGAACTGACCTCTTCCTGCTGTCAATATTGGGTATCTTGATTTCAACAAATACTTCGGACTGTCATTGCTGGGGTCAACAGCAATTATAAGATTGTCGTAGGAGAAGTTACGTCCATATAATTCGAAAAACTCCACCAACAACGTACCCAAGTTCTCCATCACCGCCATATTACCAGTAGACACTCTAGGATGAAGTTTCAAGAAATGATATACCATGATAATCGTCGAATACCCTCCAAGACCCCCAACATGAACATTGTTGAGCTTGCGAGAACGCAAGAATTGCTTAATTATTAGAACAAGCTCTCTTAATCCTGGTGTAGAATCCAACCATCTTCTGATTCTGCGGGCGGCATCGAGACCGTTCGTTCTTTCAAAAGAAATATCAACATGTATGTTACTGGTTGCGTCCACAAACTTGATAATAGGCACTTTAGCAGTTGCAATCACTTCAATGTTCTTCGCAAGCTTATTCGTCCGTAGGAACGACGATAGCTGGTATAGTCTCGATCTTTGCTCGTAGTCTCCCGTGTTAGAAATGATGACCATATCAATATCGGAACCAGGTAAATAAAGATCAGTGGCACAGGAACCGAAAACATGCGCTTGAGTTGCTGGCCAAAACCCTGAAATCTTGGTCTTGAGATTGTTGATCACTGTATTGCGGATAACAATTTCCTCTTTGGAAGGAGAAATGTAATTGGCAAAGTCTTTGATCTCGAGTGTGAGCCAGTCAGCAATCTCCTTCTGCCTCAGATGATCATGGCCCTTGACCCAGGGAAATGCTGGGGTGGACTTGCGATGAGCGTGGCTGGAACCCAGGTTGTCATCACTGATCCGTCCATCATCAGAATATTCTCCGTAATCTTCCTCTTCGTTTTCTGACAGGCTGAAACCAAATTCAATAAAGTCAGTATTCTTTGCTACTGAGTTTTCACCCTCCTCTTCTTCCATGTCTTCCAAACCAGTTCTCTGCTTTTTTGCTGCTGGTTCATCCTCCTGAATATTCACTTCACTGTCAGACTCCACAACCACATCGCTGTCGTCGTCTCCGGACGAGTCTAACAAAATGATTTCATGGTCAGATTCTGGAGAATTGGCTGTCTCTGGAAGCACCTCGAACGAGTTTTTCGCTTGGAGAAGAGCAGCAGCCTTTTTCTTGCGCTGCTTCTTGCTCTTAGTCCTCGAAACTGCCGGCAGAGTTTCTCTGCTACGTTTCTGTCCCATTGGGGATTCGAGGAATCGGTGATGAGTTTTTGAAGCATGAGAGAACATCGGTAGTGCAGATAGACATCACATGAAGATTAGAACCAGATGCATTTTCAGGAATCACGAATCGATCTTGAAGAAGTAACAAGTTGGCAAAGGAGGTAAAGAAATGATCTGTTTGAAACAGTGGATAGACATCTGCTAGAGATGCTTGGATCGCCCTAGGCGAAATTCTTGGTGAAATGACGTTGAAGCTGTTTTACACCAGTATTGTTCTCTTCTAGTGGATCTTGAAGATATGATGCGGGGAGAAAAGTGAAACAGCTCCAAAAATTGCAAGCAATGCTTGATCTCTTATTCCATCCACAAGGACATTCGTCTTGAGGCTGAACAATTGCATCCCCGCATACACCAGATAAAGATCCTTACCTCCTCATAGTTAAGCAGGCTTCGGAGTCTAGCTTGATAAAACATCTAGGAATCCCACCTCCGTTACTAAGTTCCGTTACTCATTTCAAGACAACGTGACCCAAGAATACCAAAATCACTAGATTAGTATACAATTATCTTATTTTTTTTTTGGCTGAAAGTCTCTTGTGAGATCAATTTGTGAGATGTATTAATGCAAGGTGCCATTGCTGAAAGTATCCCAATTGGACACTTCCACTAGACAAACGGCCAGTTCCTTATATAAAATGACGAGTAGATCATGAAAATGAATCAGAGTCGGACAGACTAGAATGAGCCAGATCAGATGGGCCCAGATCAGATTTCGACTTGAGGTCATCACTCAACTTAGATTGGGAATCAGATACGGACAGTCTCCTGCTTTGCGGTGATCCAGTTACATCCTCCTCGCTGGAATCATTATCGGAGATTTCATTAGAACTTTCTTCGGAACTTCCACTTTCACTTGAACTCCCACTTGAGGTATCACTTGAGTCGTTGGCATTTTCATCAGACACTTCCATTCTTGAGCTATCCTCCAGACTTCTTCTTCGCCTGGAGCCCGTACTGACTGCATGTGTACCTTCCAACAGCTTATCTAGTTCTCGAACTTCAGCATCGGTATCACTTTCCTCCAAATCAACAGACATGATATCAGAGTCTGTCTCCTCCTCTTTCCAGTGGTCCATGACTCGCTCATTCTCAGCGTCTGAGATTGGCGCATACTTTTCCGACATAAGATCGTCTCCATTCCCACCTTCGTCGTCTAGCTCAAGAAACATTCTGGCCACGTCATCGTCCACCATCTCATTCGCCCACTGCTCCACCAACATTCCAAGAGTCAATAATGCTGTCTCATTCATGGAGTATTTCCGCATCGACGTATGGCTGGCATAATACTGGATGGCCATTAATAGTTCGGACAGTGGAAGCTGGTCAGAACGAAATTCTGAGCGGGATCTCAAGGGGATTTTGAGTACCAGCGGCTTAAAGTTCTCTAACATCTCGTCTGCAGCTAGCGGCTGGCCCTTTTCTATGAACATCTGCTCGTAATCTGGAGCAGACTTATCTAGAATGACGCTCTTCACACCATCTTTCACATTGAAGCAATGGTATCGAGATTTGAGGAGGGCCAGCTCATCAAGTACAGAGTCCGCCAATAATGCATCACTACATGCATCAAATACATTCGACTTAGCAAACTCCCGCAACGAAGTATATCGGCCTTTCATGTTGAATGTAGATGTCATCTTGTGCAGGGAATTTGGGATACTTCGGATGGGCCGACCAATTTAAATTTGGTAAAAAACAACGTAAGCCAGGGATTGCAGCTTAAATCGAAAGATAATAGTTTTATTCATTCTGTTCTTACTTCATACCTATTTCTTTTTAATACTGCAACGAACGATTTACTTTATTACTTAATTTCTCAGTTACATTTATTCTAAACAAAGTAATGCGAACAATAAACAATCATCGTAACCTATGGATTCCCAAATAGACGAACACTTCCGGCTACAGGGCCAAGTTCACATCATTGACCGAGAGAACGAATCTCGGAAACTGCTTATACGTCTCGCTGTGCTTCGATTGCTAAGTCTACCTGGGACACAAACGTCAACACAGAAGCCACACAAGGTCACCGAACAAACACAGACAGCATCACAGGAAATCCCCGACAACGTGTCAGAAAAGCTCCGTGACTATGAGCTCCGCATTTCAGTGCTAAAACTGCAACTCTCAACCAAGGAAAAAGTGCACGAAGCACAGATCGATGAGATAAAAGATTTAGCAGCACTGCTCCAGAAGCAATTGGACGAAGCGAACAGTGTTAATTTAGAGAGAAAAACGTTGAATCTTGGCAAAAAATGGATAAAACCAATGTTCATGTCTCCTCCCACTTCGTCTGGAAGATCGGTCAGCCTGGGAGGTATGTTCCAGTCACCGGAATTGTCGGTTTTCTCCACTGCGTCGCCAGTATTCACAAAGCTGAAGGTACTCAAGGGTAAGGGGAACTCGTTTGCTGATTTCGGTTCCGAGTCAATTGCATCTAAGGCGTCGCTCAAGCTCTCACTGTCCGAGAAGAAGAAACCCGAAGTTTATTTCTCTTCGCCTACTTCGAGTGTGGAATCCACACCCATTAAGAGGGCAGAACATGAGGCAGAACTTATTTCAGTTCCTCCAGAGGCATCAGGAATGGTTGCCGAGGTACCTGCTCTTGAAACCAACGAAGACGACAACGCCAGATTGGCAATCACAGAATCGAATGCAAACCTGACCAGCATTTCAGAATCGGAACTATACCAAACAGCCAATGCAACTGTCCAAGAAGAGAGTGCTGCTACAGATACGAAAAAGATAAAGATGAAGAAGATTCAGTTGCTTTCGGCCAACACATCCAAAATAGTTCTGGGGCTGCAGGGCAGAGGTCTTGATATGGAAGAAGAGGACTTGAATTCTCTCAATTACTACGCAGACGATAACTTTCATGACGAACACTCTTCACCAATCCGACCAACAAAACGAAAAATGGACGAAAGCAGTGAAGATCCTGCAAGAAAGAGACATGTTTTCAAGATATAATGTGGAGAAATAAGAATACACACGACCAATGCAAATTTGTACTGGAAATATCAAGCTAAAAAAGAGGACAGGAAGCAAAAAAGACTGGGCTTGCAGGTGAGGTAAGAAAAAAGATATTCAAAGTCGCAGATGATTTCGATATTCGTTATCATTTTCGTTGTCTGCTGAGTAGTGTATGCGCACATAACATGTTAAGCATCGCAGGATTAGTTCAAGTGTGCAGGAATTACATGTTGATTAAGAGAGAAGAAGTAAGATATTCCGAATTGATTGTCCTCCTTCTTACTAAAAATCCCCTAGAATGTATACCTAATTATCTCCTTATCAGCAGATTAAGGATAGAAGCTCCAAAACCCCTAAAACCCCCTAAGTCCTGATAAGACACCTGAATAAGGCTGTTCCCACAAATGTCTCCTCCGACAATATCAGATGTACTGGTTTCTCCCTAGTGAGTGCATACACATTCAAGATACTGCGCATAACTCAATATAACGTCGATGTCATGTGACCGTTGAACCTGCATATTAACAGAGAATCGCATAGAAACTGGGCGATCTGGATATGGAGTAGTCCCCGGAATCAGTCACTCCCAGTGCTAAATACCTTTGCCACATTTCTGGTAAAATTCAATATGCTCACGTCAAGAACTGTATCCTCGAAACTACTGAGTCAAAAAATTCGACACTTGCGTCTTCTTGCACGCCCGCAGGGCTATGTTTTCCATAGCTTAGTCAGAAACGCCACCAGTTGCACGCCGAGAAGTGCTACCATCTTCGATTTCGATGCTTCAGACTTGGCCAGGTATGCGTCAGTGAAGGGTAATGCCCCCAAGAGAATTGGTGTTTCAATTGGCGGGGAAGGTTCTGTTCACCTGGAAACTTTGCCAACTATGCAATTCAAGAAGTCTTCCTCGGACAACGACCTTAGTGAGAAAGATATACCAGTAAACGAAGATATTAGTGTTCCTGAAGATAAGGTTCCAGAGGAGGAGACTCCGAGAGAACCGAAGGTGCCCAAGGAGGAGAACGAGCCGGCGAAAGAAGATAAAGTTATAGACAAGGCCGATTCCTCGATGAGTGCCAGTGCCGGGCCAGGTTCGGCTGCTCTGGGTGGCAGCAACGGTGGTAACAACAACAATAACAACAATAACAACAACAAGAACAAGGATCATGTTCCGTCTCTTGTGGCAGATGCAGAAACTGGCGCATATCCACCGCTTTTGGCCATTGCTATGAAAGACAAGCCTCCACTTCCAGGTCGTCCATTCTCGATCAACATCTCGGATCCTGCTGTGAAGAAGACAATTGTGGAAATCTGTGACCGCAGAGAGCCTCATTTCGTGTTGTTCCACATGAAAGATCCCGAGGAACCTGATACAGATATTATTCACAAGGGTGAGTCCGTGTACAACATCGGTGTCCATTGCTATGTGCAAAGATACTACGAAGATGGTCCCTACTTGAGAATCTTGGGTTACCCAATGGAGAGATGTAAGTTGGAAAAGCTCACGGTTCCAGAAGAACAGACAGAGAAACTGCAGGAAGAAGACGATTTCCCAACTGCTTACTTGAGGAATTTTGGTGTGTCATATGCCAAGGTGAAGCATTGCGAAGACGAACCATACGATATCAGTTCTGCCGAGTTCAAGGCCCTCATTGAGGATGTAAAGTCTCTTTTGGCTAAGATGGCCCGCATTATTCCCAACAAAAAGGATACAGTGAGAGACGCCAGCAACTTATTGGCTTCCCCTCACAAACTTGCGGACTTTATCGGGTCTACTACAAGTGCGACTCCAGGAAAGATCCAAGAGTTATTGGAGGAGTTCAACATTGAGGTGAGATTGCAGAAGGCATTGGAGTTGTTTAAGAACGAATTGGAGGCATACACAATTGCTGAGAAAACCATGAAGGAGTTGACCACAAGAGCAGACGAAGCTCAGACGAAGCAAATCGTTAAGGAGTATATCAAGGGTTTGCAGAGAAATGCAGGTCTTACGGAGCCGGAAAATTCTAAAACCCACAAGTTTGATGAACGTTTGAAACACTTGAAACTTTCACTGGAGGCTATGGAGGCCTACAATACTGAGAAAGCAAAGATGGAGAGCCAGAATGAACACTCCAGCGAATTAGCGGTGAGTGAGCGTTATTTGGATTGGTTGACGTCCATCCCATGGGGAGTTTACTCAAAGGATAGGTTCAATGTTAATCTCGCTAGAGAAATCTTGGATCGTGATCACTATGGATTGAAGGAAGTGAAGGAGCGTATTCTTGAGTTCATTTCTATGGGTAAAGTCTCCGGAAAGGTTGACGGTAAGATTTTGTGTTTGGCAGGCCCTCCAGGTACCGGTAAGACATCTATCGCCAAGTCAATTGCTGAGTGTTTAGATCGTCGCTATGTCAGAATTGCTATGGGTGGTATCCAAGATGTGCACGAAGTCAAGGGTCATAGAAGAACCTATATTGGTTCTATTCCTGGTAGAATCATTGCTGCATTGAAACTGGCCAGGACCTCGAACCCCTTGATGTTGATTGACGAAATTGACAAATTGGACTTGTCCAGATCCGGTGGAGCTGCTTCGGCATTCCTTGAGATTTTGGACCCCGAACAGAACAATGCATTTGTCGATAATTATATTGACGTGAAGGTTGATCTTTCCAAGGTTTTGTTCCTCTGTACTGCCAACTATTTGGGAAACATTCCTGGTCCATTGAGAGACAGAATGGAAGTCATCGATGTTTCTGGTTACACTAACAATGAGAAACTTGAAATTGCAAAGAAGCACTTGATACCACAGGCTGCTAAGAAGGCTGGATTGGATGATAGCCATGTCATTATAACAACGGACTCAATCACCAGGTTGATTGAGAAGTATTGCAGAGAAAGTGGATTGAGAAACATCAAGAAGCTTATCACAAGAATCTTTAGTAAGGCTTCACTCAAAATTGTCGAACAGCTAGAAGAGAGAGAACAAAAGGAAACTTCTATCAAGTCCGAGAGTTCTGAACCAACTTCAAAGGAAGAAAACGCATCGGCCTCCACTTCCACTGATCCTCTGGATTGGGAAGTCAAGCCTATGCATATTCCGGACGACATCAAATTGGAGATTACTCCCAATGTTTTGAAGGATTATGTTGGTCCGGAAATTTACACCAGGGCCCGTGTTTACGATGTTCCTCCCCCTGGAGTTGCTACTGGTCTCTCCTACAGTACCTCCGGAAATGGTGACGCTTTGTATATCGAGTCTATTCTAACTCACACAATTGCTTCTGGTTCCGGTCATGCTGCAATGCACGTTACTGGTCATTTGAAGGATGTCATGAAAGAATCCGCCACAATCGCATATTCTTTCGCTAAGCTGTTTATGGTGAAGGAATATCCAGAGAACAGATTCTTCGAAGCTGCAGACATTCATATCCATTGTCCTGATGGAGCCATTCCTAAGGATGGTCCGTCTGCAGGTATCTCGTTCACATCTTCGTTAATCTCTTTGGCGCTTAACGAACCATTGCCTCCAACTATTGCCATGACTGGTGAAATTACGCTTACCGGTAAGGTTTTGCCAGTTGGTGGACTTAGAGAGAAGATTTTGGGAGCCAAGAGATACGGGTGTGACACTGTTATCTTCCCTAAGGACATCGAGAACGAGTTGGAGGAGATTCCGGAGGAGGTCAAGAGTGGAGTTAAGTTTATTCCTGTTCTGTGGTACTCTGATGTGTTTGAGGCTGTTTTCCCTAACGCCGACAAGAGCAAGTTCAACGATATTTGGAAGGCTGAGTTTGCAGAGTTGGATGAAAAGAAGAAGAGTAAGAAATAATCCGCAATGGCGGTCAACGAAGTACCATGAACACCGGCATCTATCTGTAATACATATTTAAGTCATTAATGCATTAGTTAATCTCTCCCTGTGTTATCTCTCCCTGTGTTATTTTTCATGTCACCGAAGAACTCTCTCACCTCTTCCTCAGTGACTACTTTATTCTGGTCAACAAACCCTTTGAAGAAGTCTCGAAGTTTGGCCTTCATAACTCCGTAGGCATGGAGTCCCTCTATAGCCTGGGGAGCTGGCAATGAACTCAAAACGTTTGATCCCAACTCAAAAAGTGAACCTGTAGAAGAGTTTGATGAGTCCATTTCCTCTTTTGGAGGTTGGTAGATAGGATCACCCAGGGAAAAGAATTCCACTGACTTCAAAAATCTCTCAAGAGGAGATTCTTTCGATAGCGAGCTCCTAATGTCAGCTAGTCCATCCTTGAAGTTTTCAGATAAGAAAATTGAGTATGCAAGCTTCTTTTCTGTCTTTATTTTCTTCGTTGGAGGTTCTTCATCTTCGTTCTTGTCCTTGAATTGATCGTATTGGATCTTGTACGCTTCAGCACTTGGAACCTGGTCAAAGCGAGGCATATAATGGGCCACGACTTTCAGGAAGTGCTTAAGTTCGTCGAATGCATCTCGGTTGGCGTCAACACACTTCCAACAAATAAATTCTCCAAAGGAGTCTAAATCTGGAAAATGGGGGATGATATCATCAGTATCGTTCTCTATTGTAGGAGTAATAAGCGGCATATCTACCGATGCTTCTAGACCCGGTGGTGGGAGGTCGTCAAGTTTATTTTCACCCGAAGATTCGACCGATTTGTGGAAAAGCCCTGGCTTATACCCCAAAATGCAATCTTGATGGAACCAGTCCTCCCCACATACTTCCCCAAGATAGCATTGGTGCATTGTTCTTGTCTCCTGAATGGGGTTGTAAACCATTTCACATGAGCAGAATTTGCCCTCGAAGTTATGATTGTATCTGTTTCCCAGACTGGGAATATCATCAGCAGATGGAAGATCTCTAGAAGAGAAGGGCAAGGATTCGCTGATAGATCCCGTGCGGAGTCTGCGAACTTTAGTAGGAGATCTTCTGGTTGACGAGGTATCTTCCGCAATTGTAGTAGCGCTGGATTCCGTCTCCATCACGGATAGTTCCCGAGCCAGTTTGGCTCTAAGTACGCATGATGTCCCTTGGTGCATTCTTGTGGTACCACAATCACATGTGAAGTCTCTCTTAGAGAAGAGTTCAACGAGTTCGTGAGTGGAGTGACACTGGATCAGACACAGGTAGCATACACCAATATCCGTACCATTGTTCTGTCTCCGACAGGTTAAGCAAGCAAACACAAATTGACGGCAACCTTTGGGATATGTGCAGACATCAGGTTCGTAAGGCATCACTTCCCGTGCCTCACGCTCGAGCTCGAGCTGCTCCTCCAAGTAATCCACGGCGGTGACTGATTTTTCCTCCATGATAAGGTAGTTAGTAGTTGGAGTTAGAAGCAGGATATGTCAGTGAGCTCCGGAAACCTTCTGGAACCGTTAACCACTTGAGCAAACAGAAATGCTAGGTCATTTTAAGAATCGGTTTTATTCCCTGATATATTTGATCTTGCTTCCTATTTCTTTCTTATTCTGCACCAGGTGAACCGAAATCAAACCTGACGTTCTTGTCTACAGTTGTCTATCATCACACAAGCATGATCACTGACACGTTCACATCAGCATCTTGACCATTTACTTCCAAGTTACTATCTATTTAAACCTTAGATTTTGTTTCCGACGAATTTCATTCATGGCATGTTTGATTAGATATGACAACTGTAGCCAAAGAGCTATCCCGTGAACTTACGCAAAAGAAGCAAAGAACATTTTTTCATCTCCCAAAATAATTGCATTGCCACGCGTTCTCTAGATTTGTTTTCCCATCCATCGATATCCGTTGGCTCAATCATATCTCACGTTGCCATGCTCGCAGTCAATGAATTTACCCGTTTTGGTGTAATTGCGCGCGTCAATTTTCCCGACTACACGCATCTCCAATTTCCTTACTACTTGTATCTTTCTTTCACCTAACGACATGTCGAGCCCAAGGAAGAGACAGGCCGAAGATGAAGATCTTGGATCAGATCGTTCGACTCCCTCGTTGGCCTCCAGCCCACAATTGCCGCCTTCATCGCCAGCAATTCCTTTCGAAGAAGAGGAAGAAGAGATTCACAACGATGTCATAGACTTGAACCCCTCAGACGAAGATGAAGGTGAAGATTTGATGGAAAATTTAGAAGCAGATTACAGGCGCAACGACGGCCAGGACCATTATGATTTGGGTGATGGAAATATTGACGACGAGGAGTATGAAGCCATGGACGCGGCAACCAGAAGGAGAATCGACGAGCAGTTGAATCGCAGAGATGAGCTCATCGGAGGTTTGGCCCCAGGAAATAGGAGTCGTTCACAAGCGTTCTTGGACGATGACGACGACGACCGCATGGATGATGTCAATGAGTACGGTTTGCCTATTCAGAGAAGAAGAAGAAGACGTCAATATGACGACGAGAACGACGAGTTTATGAACGACGTGGACATTGACCCCTTCCACGAGGAATTGTCGCTTGAGAGTTTGGCGGACGTGAAGGCTCCTTCTATCACGGAGTGGATTTTGCAGCCTGCTGTGTCCCGTTCCATCGCAAGAGAGCTCAAATCTTTCCTTTTGGAATACACCGATGACAAGGGTCGGTCCGTATATGGTGCCAGAATTCGTACTTTGGGTGAGGTCAATGCAGAGTCCTTAGATGTTTCATATAACCATTTGTCTTCATCCAAAGCCATTTTGGCATTGTTCTTAGCGTCTTCTCCAACAGAGATGTTAAAGATTTTCGACATTGTCGCCATGGAAGCCACAGAATTGCACTACCCAAACTATTCGCAGATCCACCAAGAGATTCATGTGCGTATCTCTAACTTCCCTAACCACTTGACATTGCGGGAACTCAGAGAGAAAAACCTTAATCAATTGGTGAGAATATCTGGAGTTGTCACTAGGAGAACAGGTGTTTTCCCACAGTTAAAGTATGTTAAGTTCGACTGTCTCAAATGTGGAGTTGTTCTTGGCCCGTTTATCCAGGACTCAAATGCAGAAGTTAAGGTCAACTTCTGTACGAACTGTCACGCTAAAGGTCCATTTAAGCTAAACTCCGAAAAGACTCTCTACCGTAACTATCAGCGAATTACGTTACAAGAAGCACCAGGAACTGTTCCTGCTGGTCGTTTGCCTCGCCATAGAGAAGTCATTTTGCTTTCCGACTTGGTAGATATTGCAAAGCCTGGTGAAGAGGTAGATATCGTGGGAATTTACAAGAACAACTACGATGGTAGACTCAATGCGAAAAACGGATTCCCGGTTTTTGCAACTGTGATCGAGGCCAACTCCATCAAACGGAAGGAGACATCATCTGTATTCAACTCAGATACTGGCCAATCCGCATGGGTCGAAGAAGACGAAAGAGAATTCCGGAGACTTTCAAGAGAGAGAGGGATCATAGACAAAATCATTGCTTCGATGGCACCCTCGATCTATGGCCATAAAGATATCAAGACTGCCATCGCTTGTTCTTTGTTTGGTGGTGTTGCCAAAGATGTTAATGGCAAGCACTCTATTCGTGGTGATATCAATGTGTTGTTACTTGGTGACCCAGGAACTGCTAAGTCGCAAATTCTCAAGTACGCAGAAAAGACAGCTAACCGTGCTGTGTTTGCAACCGGTCAAGGTGCGTCGGCCGTTGGTTTGACCGCCTCAGTTCGCCGTGACCCAATCACTCGGGAGTGGACTTTGGAAGGTGGAGCTTTGGTTCTTGCTGACAAAGGAACGTGTCTTATAGACGAATTTGATAAGATGAACGATCAGGACCGAACATCTATCCACGAGGCCATGGAACAACAATCTATTTCTGTTTCCAAGGCTGGTATCGTCACTTCATTGCAAGCCCGTTGCTCCATAATTGCTGCCGCCAACCCTACTGGAGGAAGATACAACTCAACGCTTCCACTTTCTCAGAATGTTAACTTGACAGAGCCCATTCTTTCTAGATTCGACATTCTTTGTGTGGTGAGAGACATAGTGAACCCCGAGCTGGATGAGAGGCTCGCTTCTTTCGTTCTTGATTCGCACATGCGTTCACATCCATCTAATGATGAAGACATTTTTGATGAGGATCAGGACACAAACGAGCAGCAAACGCGAAGAGATCGTATCTCCGAGGTCACCAGACAGAAGGAAAGTGAGATCTCACCTATCTCACAAGAGCTTCTTTCGAAATATATCAGCTATTCAAGAGCAAAAGTCTCACCCAAATTACACCAAATGGATATGGACAAGGTTGCACGAGTATACGCAGACTTAAGACGAGAGTCTATCACCACAGGATCTTTCCCGATCACGGTGCGTCACTTGGAGAGTATTATCAGAATTGCCGAGGCATTTGCAAGAATGAGACTCAGTGATTTTGTCAGTCAAAGCGATTTGAATAGAGCCATCAAGGTTAGCATTGACAGTTTTGTGGGCGCGCAGAAGATGACGGTGAGAAAGCAATTGCAGAAGTCGTTCATGAAGTATACTTTGCCAAGTTGGAAATAAGTTGGTGTGCGAGGATTCTTCTCAGCAAAGAAAGGATTATACATGGGAGTGTTTGGGATTGCAATGGATGCCATTGATAGAAGACGAATGTAGAGTAGGAGTCTGAACGGCCACTCAATACTCTTGAAATGGCAGACTTGATGGCCGATGTCTTTCATTTGGAGACAAGAAAAGGAAAATAGTTACAAAGGCAATGCTAAAAGATCATATTTAATTGCGGAATATATACCCTTTCTGCATTAGAAATCTTCTTGTCCGTCTACTGTTTACCTCTAACGATCGAAAAAGAATGCATGTTGTTTGTACATGAAGGAATCGGCAAAGCAATTTAAGGCAAGAATGGTACGTGAAACCATTGAAAACCTTCTAATTGTTGAGCAATATATTACATTAGATAAAACTTTAAAATGTAATCATGCTATATTAGGATCGAAATCAAAATTTGTGGTTGTACCCAGAAGAGTGGCTAAAGAGTTGATATCCCTGGAGGGTTAATATTTTCTGAGAGGGCTCAAAATCTGACCAAATCCGGTACAGATTCAAAAAATGTAGCCTTTTGATACTAGGAAGAAGGAGATTAGCGGAGCGGAACCCAAGGGGAAAGCAGACTCTGCCTTCAGCTACCGAGATGATTTGAAAGAATGTAAACTCAGAATAAAATTACTTTTATTGTACAAGCTGTCATCTGTTATATAATAACTAAGAGTATGTAATAGTTTAGATTCGAAGAATTCTTGCCGAAGAACGTAGTTAATTCTATAAAGTATGGAAGAAAGCAGTAGTCAGGCGGCGGACTGGATACAGTCAGCGGCCCGATGGGATCTCCAGGCGGCCCGTAGATAGCATAAAGAGGCCCGACGAGTTACTTAGCAACAGGATAACGAATCTAATGAACAAACAGGCGAAAGGAACATTAAAGAACAAAGACACTGATTGGTGTGCAATCTATTACAGAGTATGAATTCAGATAGTTTCGTTTTCATTTACTACATCATATACAGAAGGCTTGATTTCTATGATGAAGAGCATTCACTCAAAAGATGTTTCATTATGGTTGTGGTTCGTCTGGTAGCACCTGCCCAAATGAGCAATATTGGCAACGAGATAGTGTCCCTGACTCAAGAATTCAGGACCACTTTTTCTTGCCAATATTGCCGATTGACTCAATACAAGCGATTGGATGAAGATAAGAGATGGATCGGGCTCCACACAGTGTGATTTGTACCAGTTGACGATACATGAAGTTTAAAACTATGTAGGGCAACAATTAAAGACTACGAACGTGATATCTCTGTCAACCTTCGGGGAAAAAGAAAGAAAACTTCTCTCAGGCAAAGCAATTATAGCCGCAGAGTCCCTTAACTAGTGAAATCGCAGACATCAAGCGACAAGGCTCATGTTCTCGTGCAAGTCTGGTTCGCCTCTTGACTCCTAACATTTTTGGAGATTCTGAGGGGTTTTTTATGCTTCTAACATCATCAAGTTCAGTTCCGCCTCACCATCCAGACACCGAAGGCATTTGCCGCATTGGGAGCATGCATGAAATGCGCCAAGAGGTAATACGACGGAAAAAAAGTTCTGCTTCATGCATTATCTAAACTGATCCCAATGGGAGCATGTCGGTGACCCATACAAATTAAGGGTCTGGTGTCCTTCAATAATGCCCAGATAGTATTTTTTCAACATGGATGATCTCAACAAAGTTTTCAGGTGAGAGGATCTCCGTAGACAACGATGAGATAATCCCGGGTACTGTCCATTTGGTGGATATGGGCCACACCTTGCATGTCCAAAGAAAAGGGGAGTCTGATATTATTCTTTAGCCCCAGCCTCTGGATAATGTCAATGACCCTTTGCGCTGGTCACAAAAGAAGAAAAATTTGCAGTTTTTATTTTTGTTCATCTGGTCGTTCTTCTTGGCTGTCACCGTCAACTGGTCTGGCCCGTTCTGGACAGAGTGGACCGAGGAGTTTAACTGCACTTATGCTGAGTTGAACATTTCAGCTGCATTATGTTTCTTATTTTTAGGCTTGGGGTTTGTTTTCCTCCAGCCAACTGCAATGAAGTTGGGAAGACGTTTTGTCTACTTGCTGTGCACAATATTGGCTATCATTGCAAATGCTATCGGAATTAATGCCACCAACGTGAAGTACTTGTATGCTATCAATGCTATTTCCAGATTTGCTGCTGCTCCAGTTGACTCCTTGGTCGAGATCTCCTCCACTGATGTGTTTTTCACACACGAGAGAGCCTCCAAGTTGTCGTGGTTGATTTTGGGGTTGTACTTTGGCTCTGATATTGGCCCGGTCGTTGCTGGATATTTGCCAAGCTGGAGATGGGCTTTCAAGCTCCAGGTGATTATTTTCGGTGTCATGTTTGTGTTTCAACTCTTCTTGATGGAGGACACCACCTTTGCCCGTAATGACGACAACAACCTGACTGAAGAGAGCATTTTGGAGCAGATACGCTCTAGAGTGATTGTATTGTCTGCTGTCGAATCTGGCGCTGTTTCTCAAAAGAATGAGAAGGTCAAAGAAATTATTGGCGAGAAAAGTACTATTGAGATGAACGGTACTATTGAGATGAACGGTACTATTGAGATGAACGGTACTATTGAGATGAACGAAAATGAGTTGGAGGGTACTAAGAGAGGATATTGGAAGAAAATGCAGCTCATGGAGATGGAATTCAACGAGAAGAGACCGTGGTATGTCATTTTCATTCGTCCGCTCTTCATGATCACTTTCCCCGCTATTATTTGGGGTGGAGTTTCATATGGTGCTCAAATGATGTGGTTGTCATTGCTTGCTACTACCCAGTCGGAAATCTACACGACCTACTACAACTTCTCTACTTCCTCAACTGGTTTAACCAACTTGGCACCGTTGGTAGGCTCTTTCTTGGGTATGTTGTATGGTGGGCCATTCGTTGATTGGTTGTCAATCAAGTTGGCCAAAAGAAACAACGGTATCTTGGAAGCAGAATTCAGACTTTGGCCCACCATCGGCGTTTTGGTGATTAATGCTGCGGGTCTATTGGCTTATGGTTTAGCTTCCGTCAACGTTGAGCCCTGGCCAATCTCGGTCGTCCTTTACCAAGGCTTCCTTGGTTTTGCCATGAGCTCATCAGGACCAATCACGATGACCTATGCTATCGAATGCTATCCCAAATTGGCTTGGGAAGGCTTAGTATTGATGTTGTTTGTAAGGAACCTCATTGGATGTGGTTTCACATGGGCTCTTCAACCTTGGATTGATCACAACGGACTCACAGTGGTTACTTGGTTGATGTTCATGCTTTCAATCATAATCAATGGTGCATTCATCATTTTTATTTTATGGGGTAAGTCTTTCAGAAGAAAAACGAGGTCCCAATACTACAGATTTTCGAGCAACGATTTCGGAAGCTTCAGAAGAAGTTCCATTTAACACTTTGCTCTTTAATTTACATCATTGTCTTCTTTATATAAATATAAGGGTTAAATTTAAAAAATAGATGCCAGTTTGTTCTTTTTTTTTGTTCCAAGAAAAGATGGATTAAAAAACAGGTCCTACTGGGGTTCGAACCCAGGTTACCAGAATCAGAATCTGAGGTGATACCACTACACTATAAGACCATATCACAGAGGGCAGGAAGTCTCTGTTTAATATAACTATTGATATCTTTGACCCAGTGGCTGATTGCTCAAAGGCGTTTGTAAGTATTTATAATCTTGATTCGTTAAAAAAAAGTATTTAGGGTCGTGTGTTCGAGTCGTCCCACGGGTCTGAGTTGATTCGTAAAAAAAAAAAAAAAAAAAAGAGTTGAAGCGTTGGATACTTTAATATATGCTGCAATACCGAAAGCCACTAGCTATTGATTAGCGGTGACGGACATTTTTCAATTTTACTTCCATTACTTTCCACTTTTTTCACGGCCCTTCATTTTTGACTTTCTTCACTCGGGGGTTTTTGGAGAATTTCCTCCTGCTTTAGTTATATAGTTAGCTTGCTAAATACATAATCTTGATTGGCTAAAAAAAAATAGTTAGCTTGCTAAATATATAATCTTCATTCGTTAAAAAAAAGGTACTCCCAGAGTCAGACGAGACTGAGTTGAAGCGTTGGATACCTTATTGTAAAAAAAAAAATGCCAATTACGCTCGACGAGCTCGTTGGGTTGCGTATCCTTCGGATTCCCTCCCTTAGCTAGACGAGATCGAGTTGATACATTGGATACGGTTTTATACGCTGCAGTATAGATAGCTTCCAATTTTTGATTAACGGTACAAGCCTTTTCAATTCTTCCACTTCTTCATTTTTCCTGGAAATTTTTCGGAATATTTTCACTTTCTTCGGATCAACTGCAATGTTACTTATCCTCCAGATATTGCTACGTAGTTATGTATTTTACGTAGACAGCAGAATCTCCCTCAACAAGAATGAGAATTTAGCAGCCGCCTACCTGTATACAATAATGGTGGTCTGTGTTGAAATTGTTGAATGTTAAACTGCGTTATGATACTATGCAGTACTCAGCATTATGGTTTCATATTTGGAGATCCCTCTAAGGGAATACCAAGGAATGAACCCTGATCCTTTAAAGCGAATAATTGATCAGGTTATCCCGGAAATATGATGTGAGTTTGTCAGGTAAGGATAAAAGTGGTACCATATCCTACATAGGAGACATCACTGACTCATCTGGAATACTATTTAAGAGGATAGTATTCCCACATCCATAAGAGCAGAGAGAGAAAGAGAGAAAGATATATAGCTTATTGACTATTAAGTATACATCTATGAGATTGTTAAGATCCTACATTAGTTATGAGTGAATTGAACGGTTATGTCACTAAGTTAAATCACGTGACATCGGTC